>JANAWD010000172.1:45980-66421 GCA_027627245.1 Meripilus lineatus | reverse complement strand
TATACATCACATTTTTTGTTCCATTGTTCATTGTTCATATATCTTGTTTCGTGTCGTATCCCTCTCTCTCATGACTCTTTTCATTGTCAGCAGATGGTTTTCCGAGTTTCGTGTTACCATGTTCGATTTTTTGATTTTGGTTTTGATTCTTGTCTTTGAAGCTCGCTTCATTATAAGATTCAGTTTCTTCTCGACCTCGATTCATCATCATCTACTACGCTATGGCTCACTTTTCCGAGCTGATATAGTAAGTAGCTGTCGTCTCTCGTTTTTCTTCTGGTTACCTTACTTTTGTCATCTCATGATCATTGCTTAACACATCCTTTGGTTTCTCCTCCCCTTTGATTCACTTTTTGATTCCTTTTCCTTTCTTCCCCTGTCTTTGACCAACTACGCGGAGCACCTTGGTATCCTGCAGTGCAAGCAAAAACAAACTGGTTCGTTTTCTTGTTCATTGATATCTTTCCTCTTCTTTCTTGTATGACTTTGGTGTCTTACACCTCCACACTCCTTGATTCAATTTACGTTTTCTTCTTCTTCTTGATTTCTCTGGTTTACCGTCTCGTTGATTCGATCCCTCCTTCACTCCCAACCATATCCCCCAACTTCAATATCCATCTGCATATAGCTAGCGCTTGCAATTGCCTTATCTCACTCGTCTCTCATCTCGTCTCTCTCCTAGTGTTTCGGTTTTTGCTATACAGTCTTCGTTCTTCGTACGTATCCTCGTTTATACGTACACGCACAGATTCGTCGTGAACACACACCATCTCTCCAACCAAACAATTTTTCGAATTCCATATTTCTTTTTGGTATTGGTATTGGTATCTTACATACAGTATTTCCACACACCACACACATACACAGCAACATCTGAATCCTCCCTGGGCTCACTGCCATTTGTTCAGCTTATTCCTGCCGTGTTTCGTCTCTGCTTGCCTGTTCTTTTTTCTCTTTTTGATCATTATCGATTATCATTGGCACCCGTATATCATAGTCACATTTATCCATCTCCATCCACAATTGCTCGTGTTGCACGTATATGATTTAGTTCAATCGAAATCCAAAGTTTTCGTCTTGCTTTTGTGGATTTGCACGCGGTGCTCCGGATTGAGCTCTTGTGTTCGAGTTGAACGTTGAACGTTGAATGTGGCTAGAATTCCGGACCAGATTCTATCAGTATTTCGATCTTGGGATTTCTTCACATTAAATCATCGATTCTATATCATTCGGTGATCCAAAGGGATCGCATAACAGAAGGGAGAATACACTACGCTAGCTGTTGATACAACTTTTCTAATCCAATCAACACTCTCCTTGTATCATTCCTATGAATGATGGAGAGAACTTGAATCTCGTCAACCCGCTCCCTGACATCTATCTTTGCCGCCCCCCGAGCGGCACCTCTAAAAGTCAACGAGTACGAAGGGTTGATTTGGGTTCTCGAATGATACCATTTGGGTGTCGAGGAATTCATCTATGGTGAAATGACCATACCCCGACGAACCACTGAGCAGACGGAATCAAGTTAGTTAGAACTCGACGAGGAGACAGACTATCATCTGGTCAACGTACCCCATTCCACCCTGACTGAACCTCGATTCCATACCGAATGGCAAACCGTTGATAATCATCTTTCCTGTGTGTCATGGAGGGATCATCAGTGAACTCGGAGGTAAAGTGACAAAAATAAGTAGGAAATACGGACCCGCTCGGACTTTGGACGCAACGTCAAACGCCGTTCGCATGTCATTTGTCCACAACGAAGACGCCAACGAATACGTCGTAGCATTCGCAAGCTCAATTGCATGTTCGACCGAATCCGCCACTGCAATCGTCATCACTGTTCACGCCAATCCCCACCAACCCAATCAATAAGTCAGCTCAGATCATCTCATCCGAAGGACACGCAACCCCAAATCGCAGAAAGATAGACAAACCTGGTCCGAAGGTTTCCCGATCCCACAGTCTATCTCCCGGTTTTGCGCCCAAAACGACATGTGGCTTGATAAATGCATCGTTGTGTGTCAGATCTCCCACCAACACCTCTGCGCCAGCGTCCACGGCATCCTTAATCATTCCTACAATATTAGCAGCAGATGCAGTGCTGAACGCAGGTCCCAACTTTGCGTTGGTTGTGGAGGGGTCTCCAACAGTGATTTTGGACGCAATAGTTTTGATCCTGCTAATCAGTTCATCGGCAACTTCTTTTTGAACAATGACACGTTCGGTGGAGACGCAGAGTTGACCGCAGTGTAACATGGAGCCGGCAACTGCAGCTCTGGCGGCACCATCGATATTTGCGTCTTTCAGAACCTGAAAGTTACGTGGATTGGATGAGATGTCAAAATGAAATGAAGGTGGAGAATACTTACAATTGTTGGGGCTTTGCCTCCGAGCTCGAAGACGCCTGGTTTCATGTGTTTAGCGAGCTCTGCAGCGAGGATTCTACCGATGCGGTCGCTCCCAGTGAACTGAGGGAATACGTAACGCTCCCAGATGAGTTAGATCTCGTCAGAGAATGAAGTCTACTCACGGCAAGCTTGCGGACTTGTGGGTGAGCAATAATCTCTGCTACGCGAGGACCCGAGTCCTCGCGCCTCGTATGAATGATATTGAAAACACCATCAGGAAGACCCGCCTATGACGCATAAACGTCAGCCCACATTGTCGGAACGAAAGAGCAGTGCGGTCATCAAGCGAACCTCTTTCAAAATCTCTGCGGTGATGGATTGACTCCCAGGGCTAGACTCTGACGTTTTGAGAACGACGGTATTTCCTGCAGCTAGGGCAGGTAGCGAAGTGCTTAAAGCCAGGATGAGAGGTGCGTTCCAAGGCGAGATGTTGAGGCTGAAGAGAACAATCAGCCGATGCTCATACCATACCTGACACCAGACGGTACGTACATGACACCCATGGGCCGTTTTTTGATGAAGACATGGTTTCCGTGATCAGAAGGAAGAATATCTCCCTTGACTTTGTAAGGAAGATCGACCATTCCGCCCACGTGTGATCCAACTGCAAGGATGTTTACCATTTCTGCCCAGTACGGAGCCAGCACCTGTTTCTTGTACGACAGTGTCGATGATTCTTTGTTTATACTTGTCTGACAGGATGATGTCGACAGCCTTTCGAATTATGGTTGACCTGAATCCCGGCGTAGAGTGTTGCCATGTTTCAAAGGCTTTTGCAGCCGAGTCAACGGCTGCCTTGCTGGAATGTGACGATCAACACGCGTGATCAACGAATATAGATATGGGGAGAATTGTCCGCACCAGTCGTCCGCCGTCGCTGCTGCGACTTTGGCAAGGATTTGACCATTGCTGGGATTAAATACGTCGTATGTGGAGTTGTCGCTGGCGGCTCTTCTCTGACCACCAATGTAGAGGGGGATGAAGTTTTGTGTGAGGGCAACCATGTTGAGTTGTCAAAGACCTTGAGGCTATGAGGAGCAATCGTTTGTGCTCATCCTGGGGCATTTCGAAAGGCCTTTAATATCCAATCCAAGGCGGCATGGGCCCCACTCTGGAGGAGACCATCGAAGCGCATAGGATCTAAGCTCGCGCTAGAATAATAAAAATGTTCAACGGCGTATCGTTATTGGGGAAATCTCCGGCCCCGGTGAGGGTCTAGATGTCATGGGGCATTACAACAAATGGTAAAGAGGAGTACTTACCTCTGCTATGTTTGCGCAATTGGATTTGGTAGGCGCTTGGAGTCATGATACACTGGGGAAATATTACGGAACGAACTAACCAGCTATGGCTCTCCTGTCTGAAACTGGAGATGTCAACCCTCGCCATAGCGTAGAGAGACTTCTCAAAGTGTGCACACCATCGAAGATGCAGTCGCATTACCGAGTAAGGCCGTATCCAAGGTTTCGGGTGGAAGAACTTGAAGCCCTGGGACAGAACCCGATAGATCCTGAGACGGGATGCATCTAAGAAGGAAAACGGTACAGAAGCCAGGCTTATTGTGTCACTACTCACTAGAACAACACAGACAAGCGATACATCGGAAGAAGTAAACGTTAAACGTTAAACCTCGGCCCAAGCAATGGTATCTATTTCTCTGTTTTTCGGAGGGTAAAATCTCAATGATTTTCGTCCATGATCCGCCGAGAATGGCAGCTGTCCGAGAATGCTAGGCATTGGTTACGGACGATGTACGCGACGAGAGCTTGCTACGTGATGATGCACTGAAGTTGATTGGCTCGGAGTTGATCTCGATGGTCTCGGAATGACCCGAGTCTCGCGCGACCCAAACGGAAACTAGGTATTCAAAAACGAGTCATGCAAAACTTGTGTTTAATTGAAGAGATTGCTGATGGTAGAAAATCCCACCTACGTTGGTCCTATCTTTATGATGACTACACAACAGGGATAGAAGAGTCCGACTCGGGAGTTCGTGATCTCCCGCTCACGAAAATTACATCATGGTCGGGGGCATCCATCTTGAACCTTCTTCGTCTGGTGACACGATTATCTGGTTCTGTAGATAGAAGCTGGATATCCACGGACATGATAGCGGGTTTATGGGGGACCTCTCTTTTCGGACTCGGAGTATTCGGTAGTTGCACTCGTTCCTGTTCTCCCTAATCGCTCTGACCTCACCTCCCACAGTCATCGGAACGATGAGCAGAGGTGCAGGGTGAATCGAGCTGGCTGTGGATGTTCATCGGCATCACATAGGATCTCCATTGATATGGGAGCTGTATCGTTAGGCTGGAGCGGACGCAGGACCAGCTTACATCCGCCTGGCATACGGCCACCACCTAAACCGTCGACATTTCAGGTTGGAATCGAGAATTGTCAACGCACCCGTGTTCGAATTGTCTCAGCCTAGTCTTGCATAGGTGGGTGATACGAAGACTTGGTAACTCGGAATTCGGCGGCATCCATAACAACCACGGCGAGGCACAGGAGTTCTTCCTGTGGGAACGTCAATCGATGCACAGGAACTATATGCACCATTGACAGGGGAGAGGAATACTGCATTGATAATTTGGACTAGCCTCCTTGAAGTAGCATGCATACTTGTCTGCTTCCGGATGCTTGACTCTCATCGCCAGATCCCGGGATGTGTTCGCTGATACACATCTATGTAAAACACGTCTTGAGCACGACGCTGAATAGAAAAGCACAGTGGAACATTGAACCTACTGTACACACCAGTGATGTTACGACCTACGGTGAATGAAACAATTCCGTGGAGAAGACACTCGTTTGTAGGGAAATCATCGGAACACGTTTATCGGTAAATGTCGACCAAGCAGCATTGCTAAGTCGTCTAGGTTACGGCCTTCGTGAACCTCGGACTAAGTTTCGAGCACTCTGTTTAGACCATCTCCGCTGTCCAGCGGATGATCCCAATGGAAGCCACATCAGCGAACCTGAAAGTCGCCCCTGTGTCTCCAGGAGATTGTATGTGGTGCGAATAGTTGCCGCTTCTGGTGGTGTCCGAAGTATGATCAAGTGTAGTAAGTAGTCCAGAAGAAGGGAGGACCGTCACCCATCCACTTAATTCCGACGTTTGCCATCCTCGACATCACTCCTTCTCTCAATGATGTTACCATGTCTCTTAGCAGTTTACTGTTGTATGCCAACATCGATCATGAGCGTTGGTACGAGATAGTGGGAGGTGGCAGAGGTGGTTCTTGCATCGTAAGAAGTCCGAAGAGGTACAGTTCCGCTGCATGCCCATCTGGCTTTCAGAAGGAGCATTCAGATACGAGAAATATAAGGTACTTACATGATGATGTGAATCAAGGCAAAGACGACGGGGCTCAACTTGAATAGCAAAGGTGCGTCACATCGTCTGCGGAGAAAAACTGTGTCGACACCGTCTTCTGACAATTCTGAACTATCAAAATGAATTAGTTGTGATCTTCAGAAGGATGTATATCGATGAATGGGTGTGCACTGGATTTCTGAGCTCGAAAATGTTCAGGTAAGAAATTAGAGCGCCACGAAGCACTCACGAAGCCGTTTCCTTTTTTGACTTGTTGGTGTCTGGCTCGTTGGGCGCTTGGTTTAATGACTTCAACACACCGCGTCGCTCAGATACTCGATGTCTGGAATCCCAGTATAACGATAATTTTCAAATTCATGACATCTTGCTGTGGACTATGGGCGATCTACCTACTTGCAGCTGTTCGGAACTCACATTCTCATTTTGACCAGGTTGTTGATGACAACCCGTGGAGGCTCACTCACTGATACGGTCAGCCTCGAAAGCTGATATGATGGAAAGACAGTCTTCATACAATCTTGATTCTTGAATTCTCCTTATTCACGTCCTCGTCCTTCAATATCCTCCTCAATATATCGCCCGATAACATGATCCCCATTCCTTTCTCTTATGCCCGGTTCTATCTCCCCTCTGCTCCTCCAGGGTTATCGTCTTTACCAAGGACCCCGAGCAAGCTTCGCAAATGCCCTGAACCCGACAAAGTCTCATCAAGGCAGACTAAGAAGGGCGCTGTCAAGAAGCTCCTCAAGAAGCCTCGAGTTCTCGTTGGAGCTTGCAAGTCGGTTCTCACCAAAGTTCACGAGGCTGAGGGAAAACATACACATGCTCAATCCAGCGTCTGCAATGATACCACCGGTGTTGTTCCCGCATCAGATGATATCAGCGCAGACATTGGGGAGAGCGAAGGCGCAAACGGGGATCAAGATCTCGAAATCCGAGGTGAACAAGTTGATGGGATTGAGGTTGAAGTAATATTTGGTGATATCTCTATTGCCCCTCTCGCTAGCGAAGTAGAAGGGGTTCCAGGAAGAAGAGGTACCAGCTTCTGTTGCCGTTTCCGATATCCCAGGTATCCAGCCTTCCTGCACTGACGGAGATAGCATTGGCTGTATTCTCGGGATCGGTCACGGAATTCTTGATGTTGAAAGGTGAGATCTTCACTTTTTTCATTATTGTTTATCAAGTGCTTATCTCGACATCTCGACCTTAAGCGATATCGCTCAAGTTAAAGACCTCAAGAGAACCCGGAAACCGAAACTTCTGCTCCTGTTCTTGACACGGAAGTGGAGACTATTGGTGGACCGAGTGAGGAAGCGACCAGCGAGGGGAACGTAAATGCTCCTGATCAGACCGAAACGTACGTATCACACACATACGAAGGATTCCTTGCATTATACTTCAATCGGAAACGTGTAGCTTTTACCCTGAAGATATCCCAGTTGTCGCTGAACAAGCAAGCGACTCCTCTACCACCATCGTAGCACCCGTCGAATACGCAAACGCGTGTACCACCACCGATGATCTTTCCTACGTATCCCTTGTCCCGATCTTCATCTCTGAAACTCACATTTGCCCTAGGTTTCCGCTCTCCTCGATACTTGCATAGTTGCTACCTCTATCGATGTCCCTGTCGATGCTCATAACGAGGTCTCAATTGAAGTCAATGCAGAGGTAAGTGATTCTCATCTGCTGTTGTAGTCTTTGTGCTGATTTATTCCTGCATCCATAGCCTTATGTTCGCCCCCTCTTTGGACTGAGGGCAACTGACCGTTCATTGGTCGACGAGTCAACTCAACAGACAAGGTCCGATGACATGCCAGGCACGGATATCAGTAACCTCAGGGCGAACTTGAGACGTACTGGTCGCAGTGTTGGGAACGAGAATGAGGGTGCTTGCAGAAGATCAAGTAAGGGCAAGGGAGCTCAATGGTCCACGGGATGGAAGTGCTTGAATGGGTTTTATGTTTTCATGTTTTGTTTTTTTGGTCAGTTTCTCTTTGTCAATTCTTTGTTCATTCGCTGATTAGTGCTTACCAGGTGATCTGTTTTCTTTTGGGTATCTCATTATGGGACTGTTATGTTGCGAAGGCCTGGTTCATTATTAGCAGAAAAGAAAGGAATGCGAGAATCAACAAAAACCACCATAGATATACATCAATACAGAAAATCAGTTGTCGACTTAAGAGAAGGAAACAGGAAACATAGAAAAGAACAATCACGCAGAGAGAGTAGTTAGAAAAGATCGAAAAGACCAATTACCCAAATCTTTCACTAACCTACCTTTGATTTTTTCTCTCTTTCAAGCACAGTTTGGATATTGCTCTCTCAGCCATTCAACAATCTACCTCTGAGTTGCGTCCCTCTTTCGATTCTTCTCCTTCCCGCAGACTCCCAATAATCCTTTGAAGGTGGTCCGTGCTCTTTTCCAGATGGTCCGTGCTCTTCATATCGTATGCATTCGCGATCCACGCCCCATACTCAACTGAAGAGAAGTGACTTCTGATCAAAAGTGGAATGTGTACTTCCAGGAAAGGAAGGTGCAGACGTCAGAAGTCGTTCAAGCCTTATCACTCATCCGCTTCCCCCCGCCTTTATTCTACGGGCACGCCGGCTACCTAAGACTATAAAAGCACGTCCAGTATCGAANNNGTNTCTTCTCAGACTCCTCCCCCCAACCCCCCCATCCATCTCCTTACGAGCTTCCGCTCCGTGATCACCCCCGCGTTTCCTCTTCCTCGCATCATCTTATTCTCTTCTGCGAGAGGATCTGCTTGTGATCATGTACCAGATGTAGGCGTTGTAGCTTCAGTCACCACCGCATTTTCACTCCCTATTCCTCCCTACCGCCCACCTTGCCGGTCGAGAGAATTTGCAGTGACTTGTGTGCTCACGCCCGGGTTTCCTTCTTCTTCATCCCCCCTCCGCTCGACGTCTGGCACGGTCACCTCCGCTTTCTCCCCCCTTCCTCGTTCGACCCCTTGGGTCTCGGTGACCGTCGCCTCCACTCACGGGGAGAGTCTCATTTTCATCCGCATTCCCCCCCTTCCTTCGGCCACTTTGAGCCACCCAACTTAAACTTTAGTGATGTCCCAGATGCGGGGGAGTTCTGACGCTGTGGGGGGGCGACCGCCCAGCGTACACCTGAAACATGGTTTAGAACCCGTATTCTTGCATTAAATTGCCAGGAGACTTTTTCTTCTTTTTGGGCCCCATGCCAATATGTTCAGACGTCGAACATATTGGTGTGGGGCNNTTTTTTTTATCAAGCCGGATGAAGCTAACCCTACAATAGGGTTGGTATATTGGGCATCCTGAGCGTACTCTCCTGAGCTACGCAGTGAACGTTGTTATCTTACAGCTAACTGACTGAGTAGTGAGAGTTGTTCACCAATATATACGTATCTCTGTGAATTGTACTGTCGTGTGTCGGGGTTGATACCGAATGTACTGCACGTTGATAGCTTCCAGCGACAACGAATCACACGACTTAAACCACTGCTTTGATCCTAGACTTTCATGCATGTGTTTTTACTCGCTCACGCTGTGGGCACGAGTACCGGTACACTGGCCAAGCGCATGATGATGCGTGCATGATTCGGAAGAAAGAACAAACTATTCAGAATCAATGGTGAACATTGATTGGCTGTCGCATACCACGTTTTAGGGTTAGGTCTTTTCCACGTGGCTGTAACCCCAGCGGTTCCCTCATTATTGGGCGATGTCGGAGCAAGGTCCGACCACTTGAGGACGGGAAATACGGAGCAACGTCCAAGCACGACTTGTAAAGACAATTCCCGTCCTCGAATGCACCTCTCTTTATAACCGCCATAGTCCGTCTCCTTGTCTTTTCTCCTCAATCTTCAGCTCCGTTGAACTAGAAGTAATACTCTCTTTATTTACTTGGATCTCTAACTTTTGAATTATCCTCTCCCTCCTTCCCCATTCGTTGTTTGCGCAGTCCCACCGAGTCATTCGAGCTTAAGCTTCGAGATGATCCCGACATCGTCAAACCGTTTCGCCTCTCAGTTTGCGAGCTCAAGTCGCACCAAACTCCCTCTGGTCCATCCGACCTCCAATAGAATCCTCCCCGCAGTCCTTCCTATTCCTCCCGCCACTTCGAAATCTCAATCTCCGATTTCCTCTCGTCCACGGACGTTTCATGTCTCATCCATCCGGAGTGACTTCCACTTTGATACTCACCATTTTGTGCAGAGGTTGGAGAGGGAAGGGTTGAATCGGGCGCAGGCGGAGGGTATCATGTCTGCTATGGCGGAGGTGATTGATGAGAGTGTGAGGAATATGACGAGTAATATGGTCACGAAGGCTGATCAGGAGAAGGTACGGTATCTTTCTGTTCTGTGTTTTGTTGATTTGGTCGTCGTAGTGTATCTGTGCCAGTGGTCGTTCTTTGATGATCCTTGCTTAACTTTGATTCCGAGGGAATCATAATATCCGCTTTAATACCCCGCACTCACTCGTCTGCTCCACAGCACCGTTACACCCAACAAGTCGATTTCGCACAACTGAAATCCGAACTGCAGTTAATGGAGCAGAACGACCTCGCGATGATCAAAGCCGAAAATGACCGTCTCGTGACTGACATCGAGAAGCTGAAACAACGGCTGAGGGAGGAGATTTCGAGGACTCAAGCTGGTGTGAGGTTGGATTTGAATTTGGAGAAGGGGAGGATGAGGGAAGAGGCTAGTGGGCAGGAGTTGAAGATTAAGGAGATTGATACGAGGATCGAGCAGGAGATTGCGGCGTTGAGAACGGTTATCCAGTCGTCCAAAGTACGTTGGGCAGTACGTACCACCCAGAAACGATGCGGTTGGAATACTGCCTACCCACTATTTAATATTCCATGGATTGTCGATGCTGATTTTTATTTCATGTAGGCGACGACGTTGCAATACCTCGTTGGATTCGGTGAGGATCTATTCTCGCTCTTGCTCTCGCCCCGCTTTACCCTCTTTTCTTTTCTCCGTTTTTGCGTGGAAGTTTGTGATGAACTGGACTGACCGATGTTTGATGTTTTTTATTTTTTGCTGTTACAGTTACCGGATGTTCAGCTCTGCTGATGGCGTATTTGCGCTTCCGGGCATGATGAACATGACGGACCTAGGTGCAGGATGCACCTCGATCGGTCTGTCGGTCTCCTTGGTCGCTTCGCTCAATCGTACTCGCTCGCGTTGCATGGTTTCGAGGCTGGATTGACCGACGGATGTCATGGTTCATCCCATGCTGACTGTTCCCTACCGTTGCGCACGCGTTTTCTCGGAGATGGTACCTCATAAACCGTAAACATCACCTAATTCTTCCGGTTTTTCCTTGTTATCCCTTTTTCTCACCAACACCGCGATCCCATCCAATCCCATTCAAATTCGGGCGCGACCTTTTTGCTCGTATCGCGAGTATAACACAAACACAAGCTGATTGCAAGTCGACCGTTTGGCCGTACAAGTGGAGTGGAATGGCGGGAGGCGCGGACTGATTGTGACCTTGGCTAGACTAGATGGCCGGAGGTAGGCCAAGGTGCGGTTTTATCGGAATTTCTACCTTTGATTGTGGTTTTCTCATCGGTTTATCACTTTTTGGCTGATGCTCGGTCTGATTCTTTTGGAGGCAGGTTGGTGATAATTAAAGAGTTGCGTCAATTGCTTCCCTCATTTTTTCGGTTTATCCTTTGCATGGTTATGGATGGGTATGGGTATAGTTTGGGTGGTGGTAGTGGGTAAAACACCAAGAACACAGAATACAACACTTGTAATTCTATATAGAGGTAGCATATACCTTGCTCACCGATGAGATCATACTCAGAAAAGTGATCTGAAGCGAGTCCGTGTCTATGATCTCTAAAAGTGATTTGAGATGATGCACAAGAGAGACCTAAAAGAGAGACAAGCTAATCCTCCAACAAAGGCAAGTTGTCCCCTTGTATGGGTTCGCCCAAGGCAACCTTTTTGAATAGGTCGTAAGCTCTATCGAGATCATCATTGACAATGACGATGTCATGTGCGCCTGGGGTTTTTGCGTATTCTACTTCTTTGAGAGCGGTTGCGAGGCGTTTTGTGACTGCCTCTTCGGTTTCTGTGCCGCGGCCTTTGAGGCGGTCGCGGAGGGCTGGGAGGGAGGGAGGGGAGATGAAGAGGTATACGGGGTTGAGATCTGTTTGTTTTACTTGACGGACGCCCTGGTAGTGGGGTTATGATTATGGTTTACGAGAAGATCGGAGTGAGATGGCGAGGGAGAGAGTAGAGCGGAGTGGAGTGATGGGTGAGAAATGAGTTGCAGAAGGGTCTATTTCGAAACTGATTATCTCGAGGGAGAACGGGGAGGAGGGACGGACCTGCGCCTCGATATCGAGCAAGCAACGCCTGCCAGACTTTGAAACGTCTTGTACGGTCATGAAACTTGTGCCGTAGTAGTTTCCGGAGAACTCTGCATGTTCGATAAAGGAGCCTTTTTGGATGAGGTCCTTGAAGTTTTCTTTGGTGGTGAAATAGTACTGCTTTCCGTTCTCTTCACCTTTCCGAGGTGATCGGGTTGTGTCTAAAATGAAGAAGAGGGAAGAGGGGGCATGAGGCGAGAGTACCGGGATGGGATATTGGGACCGCGGGTAGGCGAGGATATGGAAGGGGAGCATGGAATCGACCAAGTGGGGGAGGTCATGGGTTACACGTACGGGAGACACTGAAGCCAAATTTGTCTGGGTATTCTGCAAAGAGGCGTTGGAGGAGGGTGCTCTTTCCAACGCCCGATGGGCCGGACATGACGAGGGGACGTGCAAAGTCTGACGTGGGCATTGTTGTGAACGATGGGCGGGACAGTGAGCGAGTTGCGGGACGGAGACGGAGGGCAATGCTGGCCATGCCCTGGCGGTTTTTTGGGCGAGGATTGGGCGCAAGGATATTTCATGGACAAGGCATTTCCATATATGGGTGGTTGCCAGGGAGGGATTTCGGGAAAAAAGAGTGAGCCGGGAGCAGAAGCCGGAGTGTGACGCTTGTGATGTGACGAGTGGATTGTAGTTTGTGTTCTCACACACGGTCTGCCTGGCACGCTGTTGGAGGGACCGCCTCTCCTTTCTTTCTTTGCTAGCTTTCGAAATCACCTCCATATTCCCCTCCTCCGTCTAATACTCTTCTTCATCCTCAACCCGTCTCCACTTCTCATCCTCCTACTCCTCCTCCTCCATTCCCGACACGAGCTTTCACGACTATCATGGGCGCTGTATGTTGTCGGCCACAGGTAGGATCCACATCTCGCATCCGTCTCATATCCAAACATACTCACATCTTCTTGTCTAATCCATACAGCCCATCGACTTTGATGGCGAGGTCAATCTCTTTCACTTTGTTCTCCTTCGCTGTGTAGGAAAGGGTGCCTTCGGAAAGGTCGGCCCTGTCCTCCTTTCTCATATCTTCATACACTTATCATCATACCCCCTCCTCCTCATCAACACAGGTCCGCGTCGTACAACACAAGCAAGGCCGCGAACTATACGCCCTCAAATACATCAACAAGGCAAAATGTGTCAAGATGAAGGCAGTCGCAAATATCGTGCAGGAGAGACGCTTACTAGAAGAGGTGCTCCTCTTACCTTTCCCTATCCTTTATCCAGCTCCATCTCATATATGAATAGATCGACCATCCTTTCGTGGTCAACCTAAGATATGCTTTCCAGGACGATGAGAATTGCTTCTTTGTACTCGATCTAATGCTCGGTGGCGATCTCAGGTGTAAGCTCCCTTCCCTTATCCGTCCCCCGAACACTACTCATTATCGTCCCTCTCTCCCTTTCCCAGTTCACCTTGAGAGAATGGGCTCAATGTCAGAGGAGGTCGTCCGCTTTTACGTCGCAGAGATTTCCTCAGCGCTCGCTTTCCTACATGACAAACGCATCATCCATGAGGTCCGTCCCTTCTTCCAGCGCTCCACTCACCCTTCCCGCCCACTCATTCTCTCATCCCTTCAAATTGTTCCCAATAATAGAGACCTCAAACCAGATAACATCCTATTAGACGAGCAGGGCCATGCCCACTTGACAGACTTCAACATTGCTGTTCACTATTCCGAACGAAAGACTCCTCACACGGCGTCGCTGGCTCAATGGCATACATGGCTCCAGAGATTCTCGCAAAGCAGAGGTTAGTTANCNNCACAATCGACTGGTGGTCATTAGGCGTGTGTGCCTACGAACTCATCTTTGGTCGAAGACCTTTCCGCGGAAAGACAAACAGCGACCTTACTCATTCCATCTCAAAGGACTCTCTCAGGTTCCCAGAGGACGCAGAGTCAAAGTGCTCAAGGCCGGGCCTCCAGGCTCTCAAAGGGGTCAGTCCACATACAATTCATCCTTCTCTTCGTTTTTTGTTTCCGTGATCTCCCCTACCCATTCCCCACTCCTCTTCCACCCGGCCCTTTCTTCCTCTTCTTCCTATTCACTTTCAATTCCCACCTAATGGCGCCGTGTCCATGTCCCTTGCTTGATCCCATCATTGAACCACCGTGCGAATCCTAATGTCTCCTCCCCATCATCACCACCTCGGCCGTCTTCTTTTTTCATTCCTTTGCATCTTGGGTGCTCGGCAGTTCCTTTCGTTCCTCGTTACTGTTACTCGTTTTCCATGCCATTCGGCGCTGACAATACGTTCTTCTGTGACCTTCCACCCTCGCTGTGATGGTGTCTGACCTTTTCTGAAATTTGACAGTTCCTCGAGCGCGATCCATCACGGAGACTGGGTTGTCGCCCACACGGCGAGGGATTTGAGGAATTGAAGCGCCATCCGTGGTTCTCATCTATTGATTGGGATACGCTGGAGACTAAAGAGCAAACGCCACCTTTCGTTCCAGACGTACGTCGACCTCCTGATTTTTTTTCCTGTTGATACTGATCATTTCACATTACCCCTAACGCGAACGTTGCTCCTTGGGTCTGTTTCATTTCACGCTCCGCCATCCTCTAGTCGAAGAAGGCAAACTTTGATGCTTCACATGAGTTGGAAGAGCTCTTGTTGGAGGATAACCCACTCAAGGCGCGACAACGGAAGGTGCAGGATATAAATAACCTTAGC
Source organism: Meripilus lineatus (assembly GCA_027627245.1). Taxonomy (NCBI): domain Eukaryota; kingdom Fungi; phylum Basidiomycota; class Agaricomycetes; order Polyporales; family Meripilaceae; genus Meripilus; species Meripilus lineatus. Next base: position 51,596 of record JANAWD010000172.1, on the reverse strand, counting down.
GCGGAGATGAGACAGATGGAGGAACAGTAAGTCGACGTTTGCACGTGTATCTTCACTGTACCCGACAACCTTCTCACATTTTCACACTTGCCTCTTTCCCTCGACCTCCTTATCTGCGTCACTCTACCTCTTCGTATCACGTCCGGTCTTTTTGCTTCTAGGTTCACATCCTACGACTTCAAACAAATGCAACGACGGTCATATTACCCACAGCAGAATCCACAGATTGTGTCAACTGTGACTGCTACATCGTCTACTGGGGTTGTGTCATCAAGACCTGTTACGCCAATGACGATACCAACGAGTGGGAATGACGGGACGGCGAAGGACAGCATGGATGGGCACCTGTATGCGCATAAACATTCAGGGGATGGGGTAACATATGATCCCCATGCGATGCAGATGAATGAGATGAGCGAGAAGACGTATGCGCCCTAGGCGGGATGGTCGGCCTGGGTCTGATTTCTTTTCTTTTTTGGTTGGGTGGGAGGCTGGTCGTGTTGTGGAGTGTGGGTCGGACGATGTGCTTGCCACGTACGATACGTGTGGAGGACTTCGAGTGTTGCGTTGCGTTGGTTGGTTTGTCGGACTTGGGAAGGAAGACCTGACTTGACTTGACCTGGCCTCGGCTTTATATTATACGTCTAGTGTTGACGAGCATTGCTCGCTCGTTCATCCTCTCCCTCTCTCTTCATATCTCTCTGCGTCTTTGGTGTCATGCCATGCCCTCTTGCACTCTATGGTGCTACCCTCCCCCGTCTTCCTTTCTCTGTGTTAATACTCCCGCTCCCATCTCTTCATCCTACCTTTTGTTTCCCGCATCGATATCTCCGTCTTCGTGCGCCTATTTCTGTTTCCTCTCTTTTTGTCCTGTCGATTTGCCTTTAGTATCATTGGTATCCCCCACCGACTCTTGGTTACCCTGCCTCCCGCTCCTACTCTCACACTTCATCCCAAGTTTTTCCTTACATCGTTTTTTCTCTCTCTCTCATTTTTTACCTACATAATATTACTACTCACTCGCTCACTCACTCGCAGTCTCGTATTATTCCTTTGCGTATCTCGAGGTCTCAAGATTCAAGTCTTTGAGATTTTGGTCTCCAGGCTCTTCCTTGCCTGTCCGTCCGTTCGTCTTTCGGTGTCGGCTGAAGATTGTCGCTCCCATCTGATCTGACTGGTCTTGTCATGGTACCTACGCGTCTACCTACTTGCCTCATTCCCTTTTCCATTGGATTCTGCGATTGTTCACTGTCTGTCTCGGTTTGTTTGTACCTCTCGTTTTTCTTCTTTTTGTCTTCTCTTCTTTGGTATTTGATTTGTTAGTTGTTCAAATTCAGTGTCGATTGTTTGTTGTTTCGTCTCGCCTTTCCCCCACCTTACCCGGTCGATTTCGAGCTCCTGCTCCTACGTGCAGATACGTAGTTATTATAACTTACCTACCGAGGTCCCAATACGATCGCTGTCTATTTTGCTCACTTTCGTTAGGTTGTGTGTTTTCTGTTTCGAACCTCTCTCTTTTGTACAGTCTTTCTCTCTATTTTTTTTTTTCGAGTCAGAGTTTATATTTGAGACGTTTATACGTAGGTAGCGAATATAACCCCGTCATCCACTCAGAAAGTCCCTGTTGTTGTCTGGCACCTTGCAAGGGACCATCGCAGGGTTGCGTTCATGCCCCGCATTCGTTGTCTCATGTTCTCATGTTCTCTGGCAACTCTGTGTCTCTCCGTCTCTTCGTGCTTGAACCTGTGGCGAAGATATGTCAGAAGATTTGATATTTATTGGGTTGTTATGCTTGTCTACGGTGCCGGTAGGTACAATCGACTCGCTTCTGTTGCAATTGGTTTACCATCGATTCATTGGACCTCAACATACATATGCAGACTGTTCGTACTCTCGTTTGGTACTTCTTTGTATTCCGCAACGGTGCATACCCCTTCGAAGTCTCCCGGCGGCGACATCGACTTTGCAATACGATTATTCTGGGTTTCTGATGCAACTGGTCACTGACAAAAATGAATTCCCAATTGTTTCTTCTCCGTCTGACCGAGTCGTTTTGCAATTCTGCCGTCGAATCGTATCACCTCTATGTTACTGCCGTTGCCAGTGCCGCATTATCGTCGTTCCGGGAACTTGACTTTGGGAAAACAAACCTGGTTTCTGTTCTGTCTTTACTGGATTCAGAAATACGGCCCTTTTGGAATTCGTCTTCGGGTTTATGAGAAAAGGTACTGGATTCTGAAATCAGCATCGAATCATCGTTCGAGGGTGATACCTCTCCTGATCAGTGTCGTACGCGTCATTTAATGTTATGGCCGTACTTGACGAATGATACCACTCATTCTGTCAGTCATTTCTGTGACGCGAATTGCCACCCTCTCTCCGCCTTTCTACCTCCTCGATGTTCATTTCTTGCGGTGATCAAGACAGGGCCAGAACGGATTCGCTGTCTGTAATGCATTGTGTGATGGACGGAGCGGCTGACTGCGGTGGATGAGGGGTGGAGAGGAGGACACGGACCGAGCTAGACTCGGAGTCCTAAGTCCTTACGATGAATAATGAACCCCCGCGGGGACACGTTGTTTTAATTTTGGTTGGAGGTGGGGGATGTGGTGGGGATTATGCATATTTTGTGGGTGCTGGGCTGGTCGAATGTGGTGGGACCGAGCATGTGTTGCGCAGAGTGACGATCAGCTGTCATGATACATTGGGACCGGGATGGTCACCAGTTTTTCCCCCTTCATGCGAAAGGGGGGTCCGATTTGTTTCGAGTGAATTGCGGATGCTGTTACGTTGGTGGGGGTAGTATTTTTGTATGTACGAATGGGAATGTGCACAGAATTGAGTTCTTGAATTGAGTAACATGAAGGCGCCTTTGGTTGGTCCGACATCGGGATATAGAACATCGAGAGGATGACATTCCAACAACTTTCGACCCGGGTTTGTCGTGGGAGAGGGTTCTTAGCTTTCCGTAGGCATTGATAATCTATAAGTAAGTTTTGTTCGCGTCCGATACATACATAGGTACCATCCACTGGCACGGCCGCACTCAGGCTCCAGGCTCCCACTCCTCAGCGCCCTCAAATGTCTGATTTCGAGGTCAACTGTTGCGAGAGGAACGGAACGTCTCTGGTGGGTGGCTAAAACTGCAGTGTATGGTACGGACCCCGGCGGTCGGATATCCGAGTCGTCCGAGGAAAGTCGACGATGTATCTTCCTGCATCTCCCTCCTCGAGATCATGATGGTCTTGTTCGGGGACTGATGATCACGGCGAGTACACCAAGTCGACATCGAAGAAGTGAAGTATTCGATATCACGAAAACAGTGCGGGGTTGATGTTGATGTCCACGAAGAAGAAGAAAGTTCTGTCACACGTATCGAACACGCCTTGGGGCATTATCACTTCCAGCCTGTCTGTCTGTGAATATAAGTGCATGTTATAGTTTGCTGGGATTGGTATAGCAATGAATCGATACAGCTCTGAGTATGTGTAGCAAGAAAAAGATAAAAGCAAGACTGTCCTTGTAAAAGTACGTTCTATATCCCAACTGGTTTTAATCATCCCGCCATCCAGCCATCCAACGTCAATATCATGTCATCCATCTCCAACTCGGAATGCGCTGATCTCAAGACCCTATCTCTCCTTTCTCCCTTCTTGCACATCGCCGTTCCCATCTGCTTGTTCGTCTTCCACAGTGGTCACCACTTTCCCATCGTTGGCATTGTTTGGGACCTTCTTGGTCTTCTTCTCCCCGCCACCGGGGGTTGAGCTCACGTATGTATAAAACAATGAACCCAAAAAGACCATACAAGCTCCTAATCCCAGCTCCGCATTCCATCCGTTTCCAAACCACCAAACACTGAAGCATAAGCTCAATGCTTTACGTGTTGTCAGGACGAGATTGGTTGAAACGCTCGATACTCTCTATCGGTTCCACCACACGAGGGAAGTTGTGAGTTGACAATGCGAATGATGAAAAGTGGAGAAAATGGATATGGGACTTACGGATGTTAATTGATTAACTCCGGTGACACAAATGAGTTGAGTGATAAGGTTCGCAGCCAGCGAGATGTAGGGGAAGTACGTCGAGGTGTATCCAAGGAGTCCCGTGGACGTAGTAAGGGATTGTTGTTTCGTAGTTGCGGCATGCAGACTTCGAAATCCATACTTCACGTGGGGACCCAGGAAAAAGAAGACTGGGAGTGAAAGGAAGTGCTGTAAACGCAATATAACAACATCATAGGTGATAGTTGCCAGTGAATAGTTGTCAGCTTTCCTATTGTCAATGTATTCGTAGAAGGAGAAGAAAGGTAGGATGGGAGTGAAAGGAAAGGAGAAGATAATCAAAGGAGGAACGTGGATACGAACAGTATAGAATACACCTTCTTTCCAATGTGGGCCATATTTCGTGTAAGTTTTCTCTTGCAAAAGACCGAGGATTCCACTCATGAAAAGTGAGATAATGAGCATTAGGACACCGGCTGAGTAATCTATGAAGTCATCTTCATTCTTGAAAGTGCGTTTAGAGTTGGTTGAGGTTGCTGATGGTCGAGAGAGCGTGGCGAAGATGACACCGGTCGATACAATTAGGATCGCAATCTACGGTCCATTGTTACATTATGGAGGTTGTTGAGATTAGTTTCGATCCACATTCAGATTAGGGCGTAACCGTAATTGTTGGTGAATGAGGGATTGTGTCAGAAAGGGGGTCGAGAAGATGATCTAGTCACGTACGAGTTGTGAGAAAGTGTATCGCTTGTTCATAAAGAGGAATCCAAGCAATATCGAAACAACTAAACCTACAAAGTAACACAACGTAAGTCACACTCATCTCAAGCCTTGGCAAGCGTCCCAGACGTGACAACAGCTCTACAGGAATACTTCACGTACCAGCAGAGCGAAACACAATTTGCACTGTTAAAGGAACATCAAATGCAAATGCCCAGTTATTCAATAATGATCCTGATGTATGGACGAGGACTTGGAGGATCCATTGGAACAAAGGGACCTTTCTGTCCTTCAAACGAGGTATTGGAATGCCATGTGTTCTATCCCATATCAGGAATGAGGGTAGGGAGTGTAGTGTCACGAAGAGCATTTGAGAGAATGTAAGAGTTGTCCCCATCTTTGAGTCGATCTTGAGAAGGTACTCGTATGCCCACACGTTACTACGGAAAGGGAAATTTGAGAGATCCTCAGAATGGGGATTCTCGGTGTGTTACTCACCTGCAGCACCCTCCAAACACGAGGCCAAGCACGAAGGATAGATCCACCAGGGAGAATGCTACATCCTTCGCAATCTCTGCAGGAGGGGCCTCTTCAGGAGCAACCTCAGTACTAGTACTTGGAACAGCACTTGGTACAACACTGGGACTGCGCTCCCTCTTCACCTTTACGACATTCCTCTGGGTGGCTGGCTTTCCTTGGAGAACTATATTCGCAATGGCACGATTGACTTGTTCCGATTCGCTTCGCCTTTTTCTGGCATCCTGATTCGTGTTTCGGGGCTCCATCCGCAAGTGAGTTCGACTTTCGTCAACGACAGACTGTCTGTAGAGAGTGGCGGTTCAAGTACAAGGTACAAGAGGACGATCCTCGGAGACGTCACTTTNGNNCC
>JANAWD010000172.1:11164-45960 GCA_027627245.1 Meripilus lineatus | reverse complement strand
ANNNTGNCANNNTGCNTNNAAGNCCTTCGCACGGCAACAATCACCAAATACACGGCGGGAGCTCGCCACAATCGCGTACAGCACAATTGAAGAACAACGCCAAGCGCAACAGCCCTCAAAATGAGATAAATGATTCCGACTCCGGGATTTCACACGTATTAGATTGCATAAATCACCCAGCAAATGGGTACAAGGAACCGCATAAAACAGTAACAGAGAACAACAACATTTCACTACAGCACGTCTACCACCCGAATATCATATCCGAGACTGTCCCCAGGACGCCTTTGTTAGGTGATGGATTGAGAGCATTTGGAGTAGGCGTTTGTCCAGGCAAGCCTCCGATCATAGTTGGCATACTTGACGACGAAGCTTTTGTTGTGGGTTTTGCTCCTGGTCCGGGTTTCTTGAATGCGGAAGAGGACGGAGCCAATCTGATTGGCGTTCCAACTGTTGGTGTTGATGCACCACTCGTTCTCTGAACACCAGTCATTGCGTTGTCGGAAGCAAATCCCCGAGACGACGGCGGGGAGACCGACATGGGCACGTCTGCATTTGAGGGCAATGTTTCGGGGGTACCGAATTGTAATGAGCCACGGACGAGAGAGGGTCCGAGAACAAGCTCAGCTTGTGTAGGATCCTGCATTATGGCGTCAAAACTAGTTGAAAATGTGGTGGGACGGCGGTCACTCACTGCCCACTTCGCACCGACCATCCAACTACCTCCAATCACATCTCCATTCTTTCGGACTGCACGCAGGGCGTCGGCAGGGTTGGTGTATCCTATCTTGAAGCAATTTGAGATCTCGGTGTTTTGGTCTGGTTCTGTTGAGTCTCCCAGTGAACGGAAGTATTCAACGGTCACGCTGTACTTGTCCAAAGGGTATCCAAAGACAATAACTTGAAGGGGCTTTGATGTGCTTTGTGCTGAGGATGGTCGAGGTGTTGTAGGTGTCTGTGATTGCGCAGGACGGAACAGCGAACGAGACGGAGAATCGAAGGCTACAGACTGAGGAAAGGTTATATCGTTTATGAGAATGTGTACAAAACATGTGAACGCACTTGCATCTGCCGCCTTGACGGCCCTGAGTCATTGTATACTTCGTTGACGATATCGTTGACAGAGTTCGTCGGAGGTGCATCCTCGTCAGCAAGAGGCTGTCTCTGCCTTTCACTAGAACAAGGCTCAGAAAAAAAAGAAAAACCAGGTACACGGAGATGTCGAACATACCGTGAACTCTCAAACATCGATCCCATTCCAAAGTCAGAAGCGGTAGAACCAGACAGGATGGAATGCATCTTGGCTTTAGTAGGAACGATGGGTGGTTCGTCATATCTTTGTCCACCTTGTGAGGTATTCTGTAGAAGTGGTAAGCGAGAGTTGTTGTGCAGCTACGCGGGTCGAACTCACGTTGTTTTGTGTCACAGACATCAGGTACCCAGGTTGGTAGTTCACTCTCGACTGGGAGAGACTATCGCCCATAGCAAGAGACCCTGTGTTGGTTCCAGAAAGTGTGCTAGCCCTGAGACTTGGACTATGGGACGCCGCCTGGCTTGTCATACCGGCCACACTGAATGGTTGTGCATATGAGTGAGAAAACGGTGTGCGATCACGGTTGGGTTCTTGGTTTTGGTAGCCAGGGTTGTTAGAATACGAGGGTGTAGGAAACATATTTTCTTCGGGAAATTCTTGCGGCAAGAGGGGAATACAGTGCCACTCACTGGTCGTCAAAGTCGTAACAAGGATGTTGAAGGCGAGGTTGAAACGGGTCACTGCTAAGACACGTTGGCCAAAAAAGGCATCAGGCGCGTGTTTGGAAATTAAGCGCTACTTGTCACGTGTAGAGATCTCTTATCTGAATCTCTTCAGCGGCGCGCTAATCTTATCTCATCTCACCTCTTTTGCTAATACTTTCCAGACGAGTCAAAAATGTTAGTTAACATCACTCCTTCACCAGGACCACCTGCATCGTACACTCCGTATTGATTCTAGAAGTAGCCTCCCGGCTTTATACTCGAGGCCTCCTGCCCTAACCCACCCCGTTCTCAAAATGTCCGAAGCGGCAAATCCTGAACTCTTTCCCTCGATCCGGACGGTAGCGAATGAAACAGACAAGCTACCAGAGCCTCCAGAAAAGCCAATCCATACACCAGAGGGAACAGATGCTGACGATGCTGAGGATAGACCAGTGCAGGAAGTCGAGTCATTGTGCATGAACTGTGAGAAGCAGGTTGGACTTATTCACTATGAATTCGATTGCAGGCTGATATCGAGATGGCTTGGGCATCTAGGGAGTAACAAGGCTACTATTGACTTCGATACCATTCTTCCGAGAAGTCATTATTATGTCCTTCCGGTGTGAACATTGTGGGTTCTCCAATAACGAGATTCAATCAGCTGGGGCAATCCGCCGTGAGTAGTATTCTCTGGGAATCATTCCGTCCTTCCATTTATCCCCTCTTCTTCACAGCCGAGGGTGCTGTATACACAGTACGCATTCTATCTCGAGAAGACCTAAATCGTCAACTTGTCAAATCTGCTACATGCACCGTCACGATCCCCGAGTTCGATTTGACGATCCCTGCTTCAAAGGGACAACTCACCACAGTGGAGGGCCTTCTACGAGATATCACGACTGATCTCAGCGCCGATCAACCACTACGAAAATACCAAAATGAGTCCGCATATACAAAGATAGAGACGATCCTTACAGGTCTTCGAGAAATTCTAGCCGACGACGAAGAGGAAGAGGACGCGGATGAGATCACCGTGGGTCAAGTCAAGGTTCAAAAGGCCTCGGAAAAGGATGTTCCCTTAAAACCGTTCACCGTCAAACTTGATGATCCTTCAGGAAACTCATTTATCGAGTTCGTTGGGGGCATGTCCGACCCGAAGTGGAACATGCGAACATATCATAGGACAAGGCAGCAGAACATCGATTTGCACCTCATTGACCCCGACGCGGAGGCAGCCCCAGAGACTATCTCCTCGTTGGACGATGCTATTGGAGGCGGGCTCGAGGGCAAGAACGAGGAGATCTATATCTTCCCCGGTACATGCTCAAGTTGTGGACATAAATCCGACACATTGATCAAGAAGGTCAACATCCCGTACTTTCAGGTCTGTAAAAATGTTGAATCTGCTAGTATTCATACTGAGACATCTGTTGTCACGACCAGGACGTGCTCATTATGTCCACAAACTGTGAATTGTGCGGTTACAGAGATAATGAGGTGAAATCCGGTGGAGCCATTTCAGAACAAGGCAAACGCATAACTCTCAAGGTCGAGGATCGCGATGATTTGAGTAGAGATGTCCTGAAGGTAAGCGAGATTGATTTTGTATCCTCTTTGTGCTCACCCTATGCGCTCTCCAGAGCGAGTCATGCGGTCTCTCAATACCAGAAATCGATCTCGTCCTCCAGGCTGGTACTCTGGGAGGGCGATTCACAACTTTGGAGGGTATTCTCGATCAGGTGTACGAGGAACTTTCGATCAAAGTGTTTGCAGATGCTAAGTCCGATGACGGAGTATTTGAGAGGTTCTTGCAAAAGCTAAAAGAAGTATGTCTCCTAATCCAACCATATCATTCACATCTGAATATGACGCTGACTATGATCCACTAGGTCAAGAGTGTTGACAGACCATTTACAATCGTTCTCGACGATCCTCTGGCGAATTCGTATCTTCAAAATATCTATGCCCCAGATCCCGATCCAAACATGGAGATTGTGATGTATGACAGAACCTGGGAGCAGAACGAGGAACTCGGTCTAAACGATATGAAGGTCGAAGGATATGAGGGTGACCCAGAGTTGGTGAAGAAGGGTCCAGAGGAGGTTAAATCATGACATGTCCAGCATGCTCCAAGTTGAAGACGCTGCGGTAGGCGGGTGTGATCTGGATGGGAGTCATGTACGCGTAATGTATCACTGCAATTATTAGATGAGTATACTCTGTATGCTGTGCGAACACCTACTGCGTAAGCTTGCGTGGCCTCTGAGCAGCCAAGAACATGTTCCTCAATGAAACTATGCGAGTCATCATTCGGTATGAGGCTCTGAGCCGGTCCGATGGAGCCAAGCAACGCGTATATATACCAGAGACCCCCCCCACAGGGCGTTCGCGAGCCATCGTACACCACCACCATTCCTAACGTTTCTCGAAACCGTAGTCTATCACAATGCGTTGGGTTCCCCTCGAAAGCAATCCCGATGTAATTATACATTCTTACTCTGGGAAAGAGGGGTGTTCACTTATCTCCAATCTATATAGGTCCTTAACGCCGTGAGATGATCTCGTTTCAATTGCTCGCTTCAATAGTTAACACGGACCATCACCTCAGTGGGCAAAGAGTGCAGGACTTGTCGTATCCCAAGCTCAGTTCTACGACATCTATGGGCTAGATACTGAGGTGCAGGAATCCTTTCATTGCCACTCGTTCAATTCTGATGCATTTCACAAATCCGCAATTTCGCAGCTACTCGCTATGGTTCCTCAACCAGTGAAGGCCGTCATTCTCTTATTCCCAATCACTCCCGACTACGAAACTAAGCGGTTGACAGAAGATCGGCAGATTAAGGAGGAAGGTCAGCACCCTGTGGACCCCACCATTATTTGGATCAAGCAGACTGTAAGAATCCTATCCATGCACAGTCGATTTCGTGTATAAACCATCACGCGTTCCTAGATTGGAAATGCGTGTGGAACAATGGGCCTTTTACATGCATTTGCGAATGTATGTCCACACATTCAAAGACGGTCGCTTGCAATTAACGATAGAACGAGTAGTCAGACGTGACGGTTGCCCCTGAGAGCCCTCTTGCAAAATTCATCGACCAGTGCAAAAGTACGTTCATTGACCCCCGTCCATACTCGAATGAGCATATTAACACACATCCAAACGAAGCTAAAACTCCTGAAGAACGTTCAAAACTCCTCGAGGAAACAGAGCTCTTTGCGGACATACACGCCGATGCAGCAAGCGCAGGACAAACAGAAGCACCCGAGGCAGACAGCAGAACCGATCTACATTTCACGTGTTTCGTTCAAGCACCAAGCCCTCCTTCTCGTGAAGAAGGTATCGAGGTTGACGAAACCGGGATGAGATTACTGGAACTTGACGGGAGGAGGGGTGGGCCAGTTGATAGAGGGATAAGTACGAATTTCTTGGAGGACGTGTCGAAGATCGTGAAGGAGGTTTACATCAATAGCACAACGAGCGCGGAGTTCAGCATGCTGGCGTTGTCGGTTCCCCCTCAGGATGAAGCTGAGGCCTGAAGGAGGAGTCAGGGCTGTACACGCACTCGTGATATCTCGTCTTGCGGTGGAGCGTTTGTCTCCGGGACTCTGGATCACCATGTAGGAAAGTCTAGTGGAAAACCGTAGTGGTCTTTTCGTGTATCAGAATTCATCGAATTTGATCCTTTGTACTCAGAAGTCGTGAGAAGCACACTCGTACTGATGGAGTTTGTTTTCTATTTCTTGTACATCTCGATTTTGTCGGGAAAGCCTCTTTCAAGGTAGAGAGGCTTGTGGCCCGATGCATAACTGACAAGAGAAAGTGCCCGAGATGGGGAGAGAAATGCAAACAATGAATGAGGGGTAGCGATCCCAGTCCCGAGTACTGCTCTGAGTTGGAGAAAACTGTCATCGTAAGAAAGGGCACCCTGGTGGAAGTGAAGCTTAGATAGGCATTACAGGAAGGTGAATTGTTCCTCCCGGTTCGTGAGTACACTGGCAAATCCTCGACGAGTTTCTCACACAAGAACGGCGTGTTGGCCATATTAGAATATTGCGAGAAACACAAAAAATGTAGAGTGATTAGGATTACGAATTATAATAAAAGATGCGATAGATATTACAATAAATACTACCCAAAAGCCCAAAGAGATTGAGAAATAAGAAATGATAGCACAGTCGTTTCATTAATAGGCGTTTCCACCATATGCATCGCCGCTCTTCGCAGTACCGCCATTACCTGCAGTATCTACATGGGGGAGAAAATAGGTAAGTCTGAGGCCAATGGTCGGCAATAAAGGAACGATGACATACTGGATTTGTAGCCGTTTACAATAATACCTCCAAAGTTACCAACCGATCCACCATTTGAGTTACCAGTATTGCCAGAAACAGCGGAACCTCCTCCGCCCTTGCCGTTTCCACCAACAGCGAGACCTGATTGCGTCAATCCACCCTTACCAGCCTGATCTGTGATAATGTGAGAATCTAAAGGATGGCTTGAGAAGCCTTGAAGATACTCACTGGCGAAGGGAGTATCGATGATCTTGCCCCCTGCGTTGACGACATTTCCACCGTCGGCATTTCCAGAATTCCCTGACTGGGAGTTTCCACCCTTCGCAAAGCTGGGGGAGTTTCCTCTCTTCCAGGCGTTGCCTCCATATGCATTCCCGCTCTGTGCAACACCTCCGTTTCCAGCTTGGTCTATATTTCAAACAGTCAGTGACATCAAAATTAGCGAACTTCGATAGATACTCACTGGACTTGTAACCATTGATCAGAATACCTCCGTAATTCTGGACATCTCCACCGTTCGCGTTGCCTGTGTTGCCAGAGACTGCGGATCCACCTCCGCCATAGCCGCTACCTCCCTGAGCGGTACCGGATTGCGTCAATCCACCCTTTCCGGCTTTATCTAGCAGTCAATTTAAGTGAGTATCATGTTAGATCCGAGGATATCATGCACGACTCACTCGCATACGCAGTATTGTCGACTAACCAGCCGGCATTGTAGACACTTCCTCCATTAGCATTGCCGGAGTTGCCTGACTGAGCGTTGCCTCCCTTTGCGAAGGAAGGGATATAAGTGTTGCCACGGGTATCGAGGGGAGCACTCGCAACGAGAGTTGCAGCAACAAGTGGGACAAGAGCGAAGAATGAAGCACGCATGTTGACTGATGAGCAAGATAATAGATGGGGCTGTTGAAGAGAAGGATTGAAGGGAATGTGAGAAGTGGAGGCTGAGTCGGTATTTCGATGAAGTCTCTGGTTTCTTCATCCCTAGTATTTATACCCACATTTCCCATAGCACAGAATCAACCGACATGCGTTGTCGATGTGTATGCATAATCATCCATAGTACGGTGAACCCGCGAGGTCTAGACACGCCAGAGCAAAGGCGGCACTGTGGGGACACAGAAGAGGCGGAAGGTTCATATTGAGGGTACCCGCACTTCAACCGCACCGACACACAAAGTCTGGACCGCTGCTATGTGGGGACACCACAGTTCCATAGGCACAGGTTGATACTTCCGCGAGGTCGTAGAAATAGTCTGGACTCAGCGGGTGAGCGAATGTGATCGAGCGGGTTTGATGCCTCTGACCATGGGCCCCGACGCTATGTGAACGTTGGGATGATGTATGCAGACTGCAGCTGATCGAGTATGCACTTGAAAAGATCACGGAAAAGATTGACGCGGAACCGAAGCTCTCAATCTGAGAGCACGGAATGGAAAGTCGTGCCCAGGCTGTTCCCCGAAAGTTTAATCGTCAGGGATATGTAACGTCGAAGGAAAAGGAATACTTACCACGCGAGTATCAGCACCTATTGTAATTCTGCCAGTAGGAGAAATCTAGAAGTCAATAAGTCAAGATGTTCAACTGCTCTCAGCTTGAGCCTCAGGCTCTTCGAATCCTACAGGCCGAAGGAGCCGGCCTACTTCATTGCGGAGACAGTATCTGATAATTTCGAAGAGAAGGATGCCATAAAAGTGTGTCGCTTGCAATAATCATCATTATATCCCTCAGGTATCGTGCTCTGGAGTCTTCAAAGCATAAATGGTGGTCGATGAGCACTGAGAAAGGTTCAAGTTGCAGTTGAAAGAAATACCACAGTCACTCAAGCGCTCAACTGCCGCTTGGCCGAGTCTTGGCCGAGTCTTGGGCCCTCTTGCTTGGGCCACGCTCAAGTTACACAGCGAGTTGATCTTCACCCAATCTTGTCCGGTACCACCATTGGGTCTTTCCTCACAGAGAAAACTTGAACGTCTCTCATTTTCACAGGTTGAAGGTCCTCTCAAGAGCTCAAGTGCAGCATGAGGATCCCTCTTATTTCTCGACTTTTGAAACGGAAAACACTTACAGCTGCTGTGGCATCTCGTTCGTATCCTTACGAACTTCTCGTATATATCTTTCAACAGGTTCTCCACCCCTACAATCGATATCCTTCCAGCTTCGTGCACGAAATTCCCGATGATGTTTTTTCTCCAGGTGAACTTGGGTCAAAGTCCCGTCGCCGGGACATGCTTGCTGCAGCTCTCGTTTGCAAGGCATGGTACATTGCCGCTATGGATATCCTATATACCTCCATACGCCTGCATAGGGTATCAGCCGTCAAACGGATCGAGAAAGCCTTCAAACGCAACCCGTCATTCTCCTCCTGTGTCAAGGCCGTGACCTTCGTTGATGAAACTTCCCTTTCATTCTGGGGATTTATCAGACTTATCCTCTATGGCAACTCGAGAGTAAATACAATTCCATCAGTCTCTCGCCTTCCTCGCCATATTCATCGCGTCCTCGAAACTTGTCCTAACGTCGATACGTTGTCCATCATCCGATCAATGATGTCTAATGAACCATACTTACCACTCTCCGCCTACTTCCCCATCCACATAAGCCTCCATCATCGACTACGGGTTCTCACCATCTCAGATTTTCATGCCGCATCTCTCACGTCGATTATCCCAGGGATTGAATTTTCGGTGCTGGAGACACTTCAGCTTGCTTATTTAACAATTACAGAATCTTCCCCTCCTCCCATCCAGACGCGCTTTCCACGATTACGGGTCCTTCAAATCTCTTCTTCCCTCTTCAAGTTGCCCGAAGAAGCGACCCATGATAACATGGACGTTGAATCACATGCCTTCCCTCAACTGGAGTCTCTGGAGCTCCACTTCAACTTTGTTGATCCAAGGATAGAACCGAGTTGTCTCGAACAGTTGAACAAATTGTATATTCTCACGGGCAACCACACACAGGCTCGAACCACAAATTGGTGGCTCGCTGGGCACTTAGACAACATCCATGACCTCACCCTCCCTTGCCAGTTTTTCTCGGAATCGAGAACGGACTCGGAAGTGTTCAAGACGCTGTCGCTTCCTCGGGAGTTGCGGATCCTCAGATTCATGGCTTTCTCATCAGAATGGGAAGCTTTTGAGACCTGCGCCAGGCCGCCTACAAACACAAAGGAGCTCAAAGATTTCGAAACTTCTATTTCTTGGCTTTTGCAGCATCAGGAATCGCTCTCTTCTGACTTGAACACGATTGAGATTCTGGTCAGTCTCGAGAAGCCTAAACCTGACATGGAAGGAGCAGATGCTTTTTTCATCAATTTGAACCGGGTCGCCAAAGCGTGTGAACAATTCGGATTGGTATTCCGCACCGTCTTTCGCTGTGCGTATTTTGGTAATGCTAATCCTGCATTCAAAGCCTGACGAATTGGTTTAGACGTCGAGCCTGACGCTGACAGAGCATGGCCTGGACCAAGGGGCGAATGGATGATTGATGAGGAGATATTTCCTTGAACGGTGAGCGCTGTGGTTGATCCTGGTCATGCTTGGAACTCAGCCCTTTGTAATTCAGCATTTCCACACAGAGAGCATTTACCTGATCGCACGCTACAATCGGGTAGCAAAATACAGCGTTATCTCACCCAAGAATTTACGTGAAGTCGTTACTTATCTATGTATTGCTTGGATGTACAATCTATTCGAGCTCTTGATTCTATATTGTCTCAACATCGCCCATAATTGTAACTCAATCCTTGACTATGACACAATGGATTTCTTACCAAGGTTGTCGAAAACATGGTTCGTTGGTGTGACCAACCTACCTGCAGCGCCCTCCCATACTTTGACTTGGAATTACCATCACGGTCAGAGTCGACAGAAACCACTTTCAGTGAAAGTATTTTACCTCCCACTGAGCTAAAATCCGTACTCCCAAGACGCTGTGGATTGATAGTTTGCGCTCCGTCGGCGTCTAATTTCCTTTCAGGTCAAATATGAGTTTCCAGTGCAACTCGAAGCTTGATTGGCTTGGCCATTCAAGTTGGGATACACATATCATATTGGGGACATTCATCAAGGCACCAATAACAAAAACAAAAATGTGAGTTCAGTTGGGGATTTTAGAGGATTCATCGAGACCGAAGATACATGCAGCAGCAGAGAGGAATAGCAAAGTGTTATTGACAAAATGGGTCGACGTTACGACCGTCTCTACGCAGTGTTATCCATCACTCAAGGTCCACATTAAAACTTTAGGCCGAGGATTGTTCTCGTCTGTAGTTAACGACACAAGACGGAGGATACGTGAAAATTTCACTACGGGAAAGTTGGCCTAGCTAAGCCGACTCACTACCAAGAGTTCAGGGCCAATCCTTTGCCCTTGATCGAAGCTTGATCTCGAACTCAGACCCACGTTCACTATTTCGAGAGTTGTGATTCAAATCCGTTGGAGGCGCACAGGGAGGAACAAAAAGGGGGAATGCGAGTGTTATCTAGATTTTTTGGTGCTTTTCTATCTATCTACCTATCTACGGATATCTTGGTATTTTCTATATTTTCTCTCCTTTTACTTCTATTGCTTTTCGGTTTGAGTCTACACTNTGGTTTTCTTTATTTTTTCCTCTGTCTTGAGATTCTTATTGGGGTTTATCAATTCTCGCATTCCTTTCTTTTCTGCCAATGATCCACCGGAACTTCGTAACATAACAGTCCAATGACAGACAAACCCAAAAAAAACCCCAAAAAACCCAAAATGAAACAATTCACCTGGTGAGTATTGGTCAGCGAACGAAGAAAGAATTGACAAAGAGAAACTGACCAATAATCAAAACCATGAAAACATAAAATCCATTCAAGCACTACCATCCCGTGGGCCATTGAGAGACTGTAATGGAGATCGGGACACTCCCTTGCCCTTCCTCAATCTCTTGAGAATGCCTTCATTCTCGTTCCCAATATCGCGACCAGTACGTCTCAAGTTCGCCCTGAGATTGCTGATATCCATGCCCGGCGCATCATCCGACCTTGTCTGTTGAGTTGCCTCATTAACCAATGACCGGCCAGTTGCCCTCAGTCCAAAGAGGGGTCGAACATAGGACTGTGGACATCGGAAAGGGTCAGCACAAAGACTATGACGGTGGATGATGATTACTTACCTCGACGTTAGGCTCCTGCTGGACCTCCGAAGGTACAGCAACATTGTCAGGCGTGTTATCAGACCCCGACTGCTGAGCGGGCCCGGGCTCATCTACCAATGACCGGCCGGTTGCCCTGAGCTGGAAGCGGGGTTGAACATTGAGATGAATATTGGGCTCGTCGACCAATGAACGGCCAGTTGGCCTCAGTCCGAAGAGGGGTCGAACATAAGGCTATAGAGCAAGGAATGGATCGGCACACAGACTACGGAACCAGATGAGAATTACTTACCTCTGCGTTGGACTCTTGCTGGACCTCCGAAGGTCCAGCGACATTGTTGGGCGTATCATCGGACCCCGTCTGCTGAGTGGGCGCATCAACCAATGATCGACCAGTTGCCCTAAGTTGAATGCGAAGATTGGGCTGAGGAAACGGGGATAGATCAAAATCAAGACGATGACGATGGACGACAACTACTTACCTCTGCGTCGGACTCCTGCTGGACCCTCGAAGGTCCAGCAACGTTGTCGGTCCTGCTCGAGTCGCCACCGTTGCGACGAAGCATTTCTTGCTGCCATGGAGCGACCTCGGACTTGGGCTGCATTGAAAACGAGTCAATACGATGATGGAAGGAAATAAATAAGTTGAACATACCTCCGCTGGTCGAAGAACACGATCTTGCGCGTTACGAAGACCAAGCCCATTCTCCTGTCTTTGCATGATAGCAGCACGAAGTTCTTCCCTAGCCTTTGCCTTGGCTGCTTCCTGAGCCTTTCTGTCAGCCGCAGGGTCAGGAGAAGGTGCAGGAGGTGTCGAGGAGGCAGAGGGAGCAGAAGAGTCGGCAGTGGAAGGCGTATCGGAAGATGGTGCTGGAAGTGCAAGAGTCTTGCGACCACAAGACACCAATGGGGGAGGAGCAAGCGCAGCTGGAGGAGGTGGAGGCGGAGGACCAGGTGGAGGAGGGGGTGGGGGAGCCGGTTCATCAGGAACATCCTCCAACTCAAAGACCGGGATGACAGGCTTGGGAGGCAGGAGCTTGAACTTCGGGGAAGTCAGATCAGTTTGCTAACATGAATAGTAGTACGCACCACATCGGGGATCGACGCCGTCTGAATGATTAAGAAATACTTCTCGTTGAGGATTTTATCTTCAATCCCAAACTAGAAGTGCCATCCATGAGAATGCAAATGGAGACGAGATCGAACAACAGCGAAGCACATACCCAGATCATCTGTTCACCGACATCAAGTGCAGCACGTTTCCTAGCGCGCGCACCCTTCATCACTCGATCGATGAGTTCGAATTCTTCCTCCCTCTCATCATCAGTCATTGGAGAAATGATACACCCATCCACTTCCTCATCCTCGGCGCTGACCGGAACATCGTCAGTTTGAATGGATACCTCAGCAGTGACCTTCGTTGGAGCTGGAGATGGACTCGGAGACTCGGGTGCGGCAGATTGAGCAGCAGAAGGAACCAATATCTCGTGAGAATATAGGTTGGCCGCAAATTGGATGATGGCTGATGGTGGAAGACCAGTAGCTTCTGAAATTCGAGACACCGCTTCTTCGATCAAAGCAGTAAGAGTCTTCGCGCGAACTTCAGTTGAGACCTCGTTGTTGGCATCGACAGGAACATCGACGGAGGTGGCGACTGGATTGGTGTCGAGAAGAGCGGAAACCGAAGGGGAAGGGGTGTCGGCAGTGTCGGGGGTGGGGATAGGATCAAGGGAAACGTAGGATAGATCCTCGGTTGTCGTGCCTGCGTTCGCATATACTACAAGGGCGTCGGAAGTGTCGGGGGTAGGAATGGGATCAAGGGTTACGTAGGATAGATCCTCGGTTGTCGTGCCTGCGTTTGCGTACACTACAAGTGCAACCTCGAGGGATTCGGTGGAGTCGCCCGCTTGTTCAACGACTGTGTCTTGAGGAATAGAGCTGCACGATCATGATAATCCTTCAGCGCGAGGTAGGATTCGAGGGACCAAATTACGTACCTTTCATTCTCAACAGTAACAATTTCGTTCACTTCGACAACCTCTGCTTCGTCAACAGCAGAGGAGATAACTTCCGTCTCCGCGTCGAGGATAGGTGCAGGAACCTCCGATCCAGGTTCAGTGCTTGCCAGGGAGTCCTTGACTTGTGAGACATCGCTATGAACAGAGATATGAATTGAATGGTCGTGGAACAGCAAATAGAATTTCACCTTTCAACATCAGAAATTCCGTGACCGATCCCGAGGATGCAAGCAATGCAGCCATCGTCTCCCTCATCGCGAAGGAGCTGCGTGCCTAGGGTGTCCTCTGGGATAGTGTCGGGAACGACCTCGGAGACCGAAGCATCTTCTTCTACAACCTTCTCCAACTCGTCGAGAGGAGCGACAGAAGAAATGTCACCAGTTACGACCTCATCTTCGACCAAATCCTCGTCCCCATCTCCGGATTCAACCTCCTCGCCCACAATTGCGCTCTCGTCTTCGCTGCTGTCTGCTGAGCTTGTATCGTCCGGTGCAGAGATGACACTGTCGGTATCGGTGCTGACATCTGACGGAAGGTCGTGGTGCCTCTTTGCCTTGGGACTTTGGAGAGAATCGACTTGAGAGCCCCGACGACAACTCGGGGTTTCTTGAGGAGTGTCTTAACTGTACCCTTCTTCGCCTGCTTGGGAACGACTATGCCGGGATCAGCGGTAGTAAGACGTTTGCGAAGCTTCATAGGAGCCCTTGGTAAGGAGGGACCCCGAGGAGGAGCAGAGGGTAGGTAGAGTCGGGTATCGGGGAATGGAATGAGGATCATCTTGACAGTGATGGGGTTGGAGGTGACGTTGAGGATGAAGTGTTGAGGATGAAGTTGGGAATGGGTAGTGAGCCTTACGAGCACGGTCTCACATACTGCTGTGTCTGGAGGCTGACTATGGTCGTGTCAGCAAGTGAGCCCAAGTAGGCCGTCATCGGCAACCTGGTCGAGATGAAAATGGGGGCTCAACGACTGGTTACAAACGGAACAGATTGTGTCCCTTACATTGCTTTAGTATATAGAACCTAGGATTTAAATGTCTCCCTTGCCTATGATTAAAGAGAAACTTGGATCACAGAATCCGAACGTCTGAATGATGTTGTGGAATGAGATATGGTGCAGTTCGGGATTGTAATTAAATTAAGCGCCCAACAATCCAGTTGCACAGAACGGAATTGGTTTCGTGGTGTTCTGGAGCGATGATAAAGAGACATTTCCTTGCTTTTAAGTCGCGCACCCAAATATATGCGGTATGCACCTATGCTGAAATCCATTGCGTGAAGCATCATGGTGAAAACGAGGTTTGAAACGCGTACCTCGATGAGAAAAGACAGAGAAAACGGACCAACAGCACCCCGGCGCCCGTGCGCAGTAACATCTTCGACAATGACCACCAAGATGGAAATGAGTTGAGTACTATGATGAAGCTCTGGTATATGACATTTCTGGTTTGGATCATTTGAGCGGGATGATTGGTTTTTAAGAAGTGAGAAAAATGGTGGAGGAAAGAGAGGATACACGGCAGCGGCAGTGTCGACGAAGAGATCTGTTGGCCTGGAGGAAGCAGAGACTGAGGCCCGAGGAGATAGCTGTGCGGGATCGTGGATACCGTTCACCAACAAGAATGTGGGATACGAGTAAGGCTATCGCCCATTCGACTTGTTCTGCATTCCGGGCAGTTCATGGACATTGGTTGCGAGGACACACAGATTGGACCATATTCAAGACGTTGCGTTGCGAGAGAATGCAGATCATTATTTTCTTCATTCGAGCGATGGTATTGTCCCCGTCTTGGGGAAATTGATTTACAATGATCGGACGAATGTTTGAAGGCAATTGCATGCACATTCAACTCATTGGTCTCGCTCAAGGACTTCGATCAGTTAATCTGGCTTTTGTAGAGATGTTGGTGATGAGTAAATCGCGCGTGAAGTGGGTGCGAGTACTAACATATCGAAGAGACAGCCTTGTGAAGCAGACCCCATATGTAAATGGGTGAAACCAAGCATAAGAATCTTGCGATCGACGGCCTGAGGCAACCCGAGAAGTTCCAGTTTTGAGGCTCATTCTGCAGCTTGGGTTTACGAATGGGAGCGGTGAGAGCGTGGTGTTGGTCATAGGCGTGTTGTGTCGTGAAATGAATGATCATAGATACACGCGAGGAAAGAAACGCGAAACGACGAGAAAGGAGGAGAGTGTGAGAGTGAAGATATTTGGTCGATAGCGATTACCGTGACCATGAGGCCCACCCCAGAAGCGCGCCACAAGTCCGGCGCTCGTTTTCCTTTCCGAGTCACTCAGACTTCGACCTTTTAAGTCACTGCAATCTGCATTCCTTAGTTGTAGCCACTTCGCTCTCGCAATCGTACTCAATGCTTGATATATACCATAAATTGACCTCAAACCTTGTTGATAAGGCGTCTTTTGACTTATCTACGTCTCAGTATCATCTGGCCGACACAGTTGTTTCTTTCTCAATCCATACCGGCGCCCTGACTGGTCGGCTACCAACCGGATTGAATGAGTATACCTTACCATGATCATCGTGTATATGACGCAGTACTGATCGAAGTTCACTATCTAGGCAACTAACCTATAATCACGCATATATAAGTGCCACTTCCACTCTACAACCGACAGATTGTGGTTGGGTCCCTTGCTCGCCAGATCTAGAGCTCACTTGTGTGACTTGCGTGACGTGCCAGGGCGGTCAACGCTGGCGTGGTGATTACAAGTTGGTCTTCCCCGCCATTAGACTGACCTCAGAAAATCAATCCCCTTCATGATCAAAGAACACAAGAAGGAAGCTCTGAAGTGTTTTCGGCTACGCCAGCATGAGAATTCCTCCTCTCGTGTCTCGGATTTGGGAAGGAAACGGGTTAGGAGCCCGTTCCCTTACGAACTCCTCATCATCATCTTCAAGGAGCTCCTCGATCCTAACGATCCGTATTCTTCCATTTTCTTTCACGACCTTCTTCATGGGGTATTTTCCTCGAGTGTACTTGTGTCAAAGTTTTGGCGCCGTGACCTCCTTGCCGCTGCCCTCGTTTGCAAGACGTGGCACATTGCCGCGATGGACCTCCTGTATACCTCGCCACGCGCCCGCACGGTCAAAGCCGTAATACGACTCGAGAAAACTCTCGGCCGCAACCCATCACTCTCTTCCCAGGTCAAGGGTGTCACCTTGGTCAATAGAACTGTCCTTCCACGTTCATTTTGGGATCGCACCAAGGATGTACTTGTGGTCAACAAGAATCCAAAGCCAAAGCCCATACCAGCAATATCTCGCCTTCCTTGTCACGTTCATCGCATTCTCGAAATTTGCCCTTACATCGTTACTCTGTCCGTCATTGGTTCTGGATGCAATGATGAAGAATGCCAGCCATTTTCCGACTACTTCCCCGTCCACATTGGCCTTCATAGACGACTACGGGTTCTCGTCATCTCAAATCTTCACATCACATCCCTCACATCCATTATCCCAGGGGTCGAGTTTTCAGGACTGGAGATACTGCAAATCGACTCATCAAAAATAAGGACCCCACCTCCCACCGAGGATCCTCCCATCCAAACACGCTTTCCACGATTACGGGCTCTTCAAATCACTTTCTCTTCCTTCGACTATGAAGGAATCAACGGTGCCTTGGACATCACATCGCATGCGTTCCCCAGTTTGGATACTCTGGAGCTTCACTTCAACCATGTAGATCCACGGGTAGAGAGGAAGTGTCTCCGGCGATTGAAGAAAGTATACATCATTTCTGCAGACCATTACGCACTCACGAGTTGGTGGCCAAACGGGCACTTGGGCAACATCCACGACTTCACACTCCCTTGCCATTTTTTCTCGAAATCCGGACCAGGGATGCATGAGGAACTTCGACTTCCTCGGAGATTGCGGATTCTGAGATTGATTGGTTTCTTGTCGAAAGGTCATCTCCGCCAGTCCTGCAAAAGGCTGCCGACTGATCCACAAGAGCTACAAGCCTTCAAAGAGTCCACGAATTGGGTTATACGTCACTTTAACATCTTCCCTCCCGATATGAAAACGGTCGAGCTGCTGTTCAACCTGGAGAAGCCTCAAGCTGAGGCGGAAGGACTTGACGCGTTTCGCTCGACATTGACCCGCTTCGCACGTGTCTGTAAGCGATACGGTATCACATTGCGTACCTACTTTCACCGTAAGTAGTTGAACAATAGTGGTGGTGCACCCCAAGTCTGATGGATTATGATAGACGTCGAACCTAACGCTGACAGACAATGGCAGGCGCCAAAGGGTAGATGGGTACTTGACGAAGAAATATCCCCATTGAAGAGTAAGTCCTATGGCTTATCCTCAGTGCGATTGGTCGCTGAACTCTTGTCGTCGTCCAGATACTTCATGAGAAACGGTTTCCTGATTGCGAGCTACAGCTGATCACTTGGTTTGGGATCTTCTGGCGAATGACCTGTTCTTTCGTTCGACATCTAACATGAACTGTTGGCCGATGTCTCCCTTAACTAGAGCATATCCAATCTCTCAGCAGTTTATCTGGAACCGTCCTCCCGTCTCACCACAGACCACAGTACATACCGCTCTCTGTGCAAACGAGCGTGCAGACTCAGGCGGCACGCACCTGTGAAGTGGATGACAGTAGAATGACGACCAACAGCCCGTGCTAAGATTCTATCAAAAATAATATTGCGTTGTGAGGAAAGATTTGACGTCACATAATTGTATTCGCGAATCCCACAATAGTACAAGAAGAGTGAAAATAATATGAATTCGAGACACTAAGGCTACAGATGATATGCACGTGTAGAGAAGAAGACAAAGCCGGAATCGGTAATGTCACGAAGACATGAGGGGGGCCCAAAAATTGATGCGACTCCGAAGAGATCGCGACGTCGACGTCAATTTAATAAGTGTGGGTCAAAGACCCGATGAAAAATTACAGAGAGTTGAGACTCCCTGATCGATGGGTGACGGATGAAGAGAGGGTAGCGGGTGCAATGGTAATCGAGCTCAAACGGGGAGGTGGGCGGATAAAGGGAACCCGTGAGCGAAGGGTGGAGAGCGGTACCATGCAAAGAGTCCTGAGACCTACAATCCCCGGGGGGCTGAGCCGGGAAGAGGTGAGGGAGGCGGAGGAAAGATGCGTGTGCAACCAAGCCAAGCTCGAACGGAGAGGTGGGCGGATAGAGGGAGTCCGTGAGCATAGGCATCTCCAGAAGGAGGGGTAAACACATGTCACACGTCAAGTTCGCTCGACCCATGGTAGGAGGAAGGAGGGAGGGAGGAACATGGGGAGCTAGAACGTGGAAGTGACGGAGCAGAGCTAGAACGCGTAGACGTCCCACAAGAAGTGCCATGCCTACTCGCAGAATCATTCAACCTGAGACCGAAGGGCCAAAGCCCAGTGCGGAAACGAGTGTAGGGGAGAGGGGGGTTTTCGGGTATAAAGGAGGGTCTGGGAATGAAAAGTGCGGCAGGACTAGCTAAGCTCAACGCAAATACATCTCCGAGAAATCGTCGTGGTCACATCTCAACCTAAGACTCCAGTGGTCTATGGACCAAAGCGGGATAATGAGGAGGGGGTGGGGGTACGCGGAATCAAAGAGGGAGGTCAAAGGGACGAACCTGGCAATGCGAACGCACAACAACTCGAGCAGAGACCTACGAACCTGCAAGCCCAAAAAAGAGCGGGAAAGTCTGAAGAGGAAAGGGGGGATTTCGGGTATGAAGAGGGCGAGGGAGGAACAATGCGACTGCGAACAAGCAAGGCTCGACGAAATCTATCTCCAGAAGGAGTGGTGGTCACTGGCGGATCGCACAACCTGTGATCTTGCCCCCGAAGAGACAAGACGACAAGGGGAGGGAGGAGGCGGCGGTGACCAAGCCAAGCCTCAGTGCGGGTGATGGTGGTTGAAGAGAGACCTTTGTTCAAAAGAGGGGGACCTTTTATAACCACAGGATCTTCGAAGGGCATGTAAGGACTGAGAGACACGGCGGATCGCGGTGGCTGACATGGCGGGACCCTCTACACCTTCCAAATCGAGAAGCGCACCTGCCACATTCGAACGAAAAGGAACAGTCACAACCTCAAGTCTTGCCACTTGGTATTTGCTGTGGTCGACAAGAATTGTAGCCAAGGGTGAGCATAGGAACATGAGGCAGAGAGGAGCGTGCAAAATCCTGATCAGCAACGTCTCCAAATGTCAACCGAGATACGCTTCACCGACGATCTCGAAGCCGATCAGAATTCAGAAGTGCCCAACGGATTCTAAGATACTTCGAAATTCTGGACACTTGCATCATAGACCAGGAGAGAGGCCTATAATTTAAAACAGGGACCATAGATCTATACAGTAGATGAAATAATCGAGAAGTTAGTCAACATCCTCCACGAAAGGCCACAACGCACCATTAGATCTGCAAAAAAAGTCGGGAGGAGGAGGAGGAGGAGGAGGAGGAGGAGGAGGAGGAGGAGGAGGAGGAGGAAGAGGATTGTCGGGGAATTTGAAAAGAGGCTCAAGACGTGGGCATAAGATGGTACAATCACACTGCCAGTGATACGTGCAAAGAGAAAGCAAATGCAATATGTAAGCTCTATATCTATGATGTATAATGCAAGTATTCGACTAGTGAGCAGAAGATAAAAAAAAAAAGGATTGCCACGATTCACAACTTTCATTCCACAAAGTCCAAGATCTCCACAAAGCACAGAGAAATGTATCGACACATCTACATATCTCAAACCATTTTGACCCAAAAAATGTTATTCATTCACCATGGCTCATTAATATCCACCGAAATCGGCCCCTCCATCCAACGTACGATCCTGATCGTGATGAATATGATGCCTGCCCTCATGCCTGATACTTTCCCTCCTCCTCAAACCCGGCGAGGGGGGCCTCTGCATCCTCACCGAAGGCGAATTTGGGCTCAAAAACCCACCCGCCGTACTCAGCTGCGCCCTCGGTATCAACACGGGCTGCACAGGCAACATATACCTGATATCCAGATCCTCCAATACAGTCTTGAGGTGCCGCATGAACTCGGTACGACGCCCCCAGCGTCCTCCCCAATCTTGCCAGTTTGGTCGATGCTCCATGGCGACGATGAGGTGGATGGCGTTTTGAAATTCCATCTTGTCGATGTTGACGGCAACGTTAGACCATTCGCGGGAGTTTTGGACGATATAGGCTTGTAGGCGGATTCGGAGCTGTTCGATGACCTCGATTGGTGTGTCATACGCGACATGCAATGTTGTAGTTTCCCACCTGTGCACAAGTTATGAGCGAATAAATGCTAGGAATGAACACAGAGGTGCATTACATTGAGTTACTTCGCCTGAGGTTGTGGACGAGCTTGGAACTGGCGAGAAGTGCATTGGGCGCGATCACAGTCTGGCCATCTACACGTCTAAAGGTCGTTGAGAAGAGACCGAACTCGCGAACAAACATGGGCTGGAGGCCGGGGATCAGTCTTCGCCTTCAATCTCGACGAGGACACGTACGGAATCATCAATCATGACAAGGTCGCCAACATCGAAAACGTGAGTTGAAAAGATGAAGATCAGCTATTCGTGCATCAACGTCAGTGACGAAAACGGTATATTCTTGGGAGCAGACCTACGGATTCAAATAGTGTCTGCGCCGAGTGGCCAAAGATGAACGAGAAACCAAGGATAATAGTAGCAAGTGGTACGAGAGACGCAATCGTGTTGCTCCGGTTGAAGATGAGCAAACAGATAAAGATGAATATCAACAGCGTAACAGCGATCATCACTGCGTCGAGTTTCGCTACAGCGGACCCGACGTCCTTGAGACTGGCTGTAAGGGCTTTCCGTTCTCGATAGATTCTACGAACGGCTTCGCGCATTTCAGGTTTCGAGATATCACCATTTCCGTCTTTATCGAACAGGGCGAACGCGGCTCGCTGGGTGGGGGAGCTTATCAGTGACAACTATATGCGCATATAATGGTCTAAACTTACCGCGTCTCCTTCTGACTTGAAGTAAGGAACGAAATCTAACGCGAAAGACTCAGCACCACATCTTCCAGGATTGTGGAAGAAACCGACCTTCTACGACGAGGTGTGCCCTCGGAGGGTGCACATCGCTCAATGCACTGAACAACTTCCTGGCAATCTTTCCCGCAGAAATTAAACTTCCACCAAGTTCACCCTGGTTGAACTTTGAATTCTTCAACGCAACCTGCCCAATCGCCCCTCCAAGTCCATCCACAATCACAGCCGCAACCGCCGTCTTCCTCCTCTTCCTCCTCTCCGCATTACTAACCTTGATATTCTTCCCGTGATCAATTGAACTGGAGTACATCTTCTCATCATGCGACGTCTGGGCTTTCTCCCCAATGGGGGAGTTGGATGATGAACTTTCTCCTCGTGGCCCATGATGGGCCTGTGTTCTACTTCCAAATCCCAAGATATCGAGAGAAGAGGCGGCGGATTTATGACCTTTCCTTGCGGGTCCGTAAGGATTGCGTTTAGTTGGAGCGGGCTGGGCATTCGAAAGTCTATCGAGTGCCTCGAGGCCGAGTCGATTTTCCGCGAGACGGTCCGCAAGGGCTTTACGGTGGAAGTTGATGGCTACATATCGGAGAAATACCTTCTCCGCCAGGAGTAGAATGCCCGCGGAGAAGAGTGCCTGAGAGGATTGGGCGGATTGAGTGTAGGTTAGTGAACGATGTCAAAAAGAGAAGTATCAATCGGCGGACGGACCTGCACAACTCGATTTACAATTGTCCAGTATGTGCCTGGGGGATTGTAGGTGGACCGAACCACTGATAAAGCTATCCATAGCCAGGCCATATCGAGAGCAAGCTTCAACCATCCCGAAACAGCGGAGACGAGCTACCCAAGACGAGTGAGGAAACATCCAGGAGCATATAAGGAGGGGCCGACATACCTCAACAGTGACAACTGTTCGTTCTGTTTTGTAGCCAGATATACGAAGAATGAAAAGAACAAGACGAGGAAGGAGGTCGACGATGAGATAGGTGGCAACACCAGCAGCCCAAGCGATAGTGAGCCATAATGACCAGGCGTGAGCTTGCCTTCGAGCAGGACTGCTGTTGAAGCGTAGCTTGAATACGAGAAGAGGAGCAATAAGGATACCGGCTCCAATAGCTCCTACGAGGATAGTCCGAACTGTTCTTGA
Source organism: Meripilus lineatus (assembly GCA_027627245.1). Classification (NCBI taxonomy): domain Eukaryota; kingdom Fungi; phylum Basidiomycota; class Agaricomycetes; order Polyporales; family Meripilaceae; genus Meripilus; species Meripilus lineatus. The sequence goes on along the minus strand of JANAWD010000172.1, from coordinate 23,623 downwards.
TAACTTCATAAAGGCTCGCCAGATAAAGCGACCTCGTTTTGCATGACCAGCATTCATGTTTCTCGTGCTAAGTGCGTCATCCTCTGCATCCCAATCAAACTCGTCCGAGGTATCGGTGGCAGTATCAGAGTCTGAGGGGTCTACAGAAGGATTGACAATCTCTTCTCGATGAGTTGGTGAGGAAGTCATAGCGCCGTTGTGGTTCCGAGTAGCATAGTCGATTTCCTTTGCGACACTGAGGGTTGGCAAGGGTATATCTTCAAGGGATGACTTGCGCTGGAGCGCGGAAGCTGGCATGGGAGGATGCAAAAGAGTGTGTGGGAGGAAGAGAGAACGGAAATTGAATTTATTTTGCCTCAGTGAGTCAAGGAAGAGCCCAGGGAATGGAGGGCGAGATGGTGGAGATGAAGAGAAGACTTCGGTCGGATGCGCCGTTCATTATGAATATATTTGTCGGCGAGGCCGTCTCCACTCGGATTCGCATGGCCCTCGCTGGGGTCGGTTGTGAGGAGGGTTCTTGTGTTGTCCGACTGGCTGGCATCTGGATCTGCGGCTTGTGAGGAAAAAAGGATCGCGAGTGGTCGCCTTGTCTGCCCTCGTTCCGGAACACACCCCAAAAACATCATCAGCCACACCAAAAACGGAAGGTCCCCATGACGTCAACTCTCATTTATTTCATTCAAACATGACAGTCTGCATGCAAAGTGGCTGTGCCTCATACGAATCACAGAAAAATTAAATCCAAGAAGACCTCCTCATCCCCGCACCCTTCTTGTCTTTTGTGTACGCTACATCCCTACACTCACACTAATCCAGCCTCTGCTGCAAGCGAATAGAACGACGTGTCCGTCTTTGCCAACAGATTTTTCGGCGAGTCAAACTCGGCAACCTGGCAAAACCGTATCAGTCAACTAGTCACCAGAATCATGCGATATGGAGCAAGAAGTCCTGTCGCTCCAATTCTCGGCACTCACCTTCCCAGCATCAAGCACCAGAACACGATCCGACTCCATGATGGTATTAAGTCGATGTCTGCCGAAAACCCCGTTGAGACAACAAACCCCAAATCCTAACGAAGATCAAATACTCACGCGATAGTAAACATGGTCACGTCTGCGAACTGTGGTCCACGGATGATCTCTTGGATAGCTCGATCTGTATCCAAATCCACAGCGGACGTTGCTGAGAAAGCAGGTGGACCATCAGTCAAGCTCCATCACGGCGCAACAACCAAGACAGGCTGACCTTCGTCTAGAACCAGAATCTTCGACTTTCGGAGCAACGCACGAGCAAAACACAACAGTTGGCGCTGCCCTGCTGATAAGGAAGACCCTCCTTCTCGCACTGGCGCATCCAAGCCTCCCTCGAGAGAATCAACATATTGTTTCAGGTGAACATGCTCAAGTGCGACCCAGATGTCAGCATCCTGATACGCTCCAGTGGGGTCGATATTTTCTCTGATCGTCCCCTCAAAGAGATCAGGACTTTGGGGAACGATTGATATGGCAGATCTCACTTCAGACGATCCATGAGTATCGCACATAAGAAGAGGCGCACATTGACTTACAATCATGTAGACCAACTTTCGAGATATCGACACCATCAATATAGATAGCACCGGAAGCTGCCTCAATAATGCGGAATAATGACAGAAGAAGCTGTGGACATGGTGATCAATGAATCGTCCATGAGAAGGATGGATTGCAACATACTGAAGACTTTCCACTCCCTGTCCGCCCCACAACACCGATTTTCTCGCTATGGCTCTGTACAAGAGGGTATGAGAGCTATTCCTTGGTTATAATACAACATCAGATACTCACCACTCTCAACGTGATATCCCTCAGCACAAGGTCAAGTTCTGGCCTATAGCGTGTGGCAAAGTCCCTACAAGCAGTTATCAGTAAAATTCGACGAAATCCGAAAGCGGAAACAGCCCACCTAAATTCAACCTCACCACTCGAAGGCCACGACTCCGGAACAACATCCGGGATCTCAGCAGGGGCCTCCGAATCGAGCTTCACATAATGAAGGATACGCTCGACGCTAACAACATTCTGCTCCACTTCACTCATCGACCTCACAAGCCAATTCTAATCCTGCATCAGCAATCGTCAAATCCAACAAGGAAGTGATACATACCAAAGACCCAGTGGTATTCAAGGCATACGAAAGCACAAATCCAACCAACCCCGCATCAACCCCAGTAGTACACAGGGCAACCAAAGCCAAAATCGCAGCGACGAAGATGATAGTCGCACCAACAAACTCCAGTCTCACAGCCAACCAACGGTTCACGGAGATACTGGGCAAATAACACATTTGGTTCCGATCGACACGACGTTGATTATTAGCGATGAAGATGGGTTGTTGAGAGAATGCTCGGATGGTGGAGAGACCGTTCAGTGATTCAGAGAACCAGGCAAAGATGGGAGAGCGGGAGACGGCGTCGAGGCGTTTGAGTTCACGAGATGTGGCGAGGTAGTAACTGTGACCACCAGTCAGGAGGGATTAGAGTGATTAAGTAGAGAGGTAGTGGACATACACCATGACTCGGATGTAGAACCAAGCCAGAGGGGGGACGGCAACGAGCTGCACGTAGTTGGTTGTCAGTAGTGCAATGTGTCATAGAGCTCCGACTTACGAAAAGAGGGAAACTGTATCCAATGACTGCGATAATCATCGCTGTAGTGCACAGAGTGCGCACAACGTTTTGAATCACGCGCGCAAGAATTTGATCGACGACGTAGACGTCACGACTGAACAAATTCAAGATTCTATCGCGCCAGTCTCAGCTCAGTGACCAAAGAGATTGACCAAATGAAACATACCTTCCAGTTGGGGTCTGTTCGAAGAAACTCATAGGTGCACGCATGACCGCGAATAGCATCTGTTTTGACGTCAGTACACGCAGAACGGCACAAGACAGAAGGCTACCCACCGAATCATGCAACTTCTTCGCACTTCGAATAGAACAGAACACCCAAATGACAATAGCCGCGAACGCACCCAACACAGTCGACGAAAGCGAAAACAAACCATAACCAAGCAAAAACTTCCCAACACCGGCATTGCTCCCCTCCTCTCTATTGTGCTCACCCCAGGCCCTGAGCGTATTATTCGCAGCAACCGATACGATCTGTGCAATCATAGTCGCAAGAAGGAAAATTGCAAATCCGATCTTTGAGGCTGCTTCGACATATTGGATATAGACGTCTTTCTTGACGCGACCTTGCTCACTGTGCTCTTTGGTTTGTCCCGAAGAGGAGCGAGAGGAAGGAAGGCTTGCGAGGGTGGCTTTTCCAAAGCTGCGCTTACGCTGGAGTTTCTCTGTGACTGTGTCTAACTTTTCTGATGTGAGGCTTTGGGAAGAGCTTCGAGCGGTGTCTGAGGCGGGCGTGGACGAGTCGCCACCTCCTGTAAACGGTGTTGAAACGCCCGAGGACGAGTTTAATGTTCCATGTCCTTTACTGCATCGGTACCCAATTTAAGAAAATGAGCGTGAAAAATAATGATCGGGTCCTTACATGAGCTTGTATAACTCCGTCTGGTCATTACTGACCAAGCTCTCGTATGACCCTGATTCCAATATGATCCCACGTCGAATATATACAACCTGATCGAAATGCTTGACAAATGCAATGCTATTCGTGACGAGAATCCTGGCCTTCGTCGCAAGAATCCCAAAGGGGCCAATGACTTGGTCTATGACAATAGTTGGTCAACGCGGCGTTTACTGTGGTTGGCAGAACACATACCGAAGACGTGTCTCGCGACATGAGAATCTACTGCTGCCAACACGTCATCCAATATCACCCTGCAGAAAATAGTCACGAAAATGCGCATGAAATAATCATTGGAGAGCGACTTACAGGTCTGCCCTTGCATAAACCGCTCTCGCAAGTGAGATACGCGCACGTTGACCACCACTGAGCTGCAATCAACAAGTTAACCCCGAGTCCAGCCTTGAGATAATTTACAAACGAGAAACTTACAGTGATACCTACAAACTGCTTGAGTAACACGATACACGAACATAACCCGAGGTCGAGCTCACCTTTCTCTCCAACCTCTGTCATATCTCCTTGAGGCATGAGGGCCAAGTCGGGTCTCAAAGCGCATGCTTCAGGGATGTGAGCGAGGGTAGGATGAACAGATGCCACATAGACCTACCATCGAGTACCAGGTTATAGAAAACTTCATCATATTCATGGGAAAAAATGATGTTATCCCTGATTGTTGCGCTCATGATCCTGGTATGGTCATGTTAGAGTATCAACAAAGGGGTAAAGGGATGGTGTATACCAAGGTGCTTGCGGCGCATAGGCGACGGTCCCGGACACTTTGACTTCTCCTTCAGTGCGGATCATCTCTCCCACAACTGCAGAGAGGAGACTTGTCTTCATGGCCGAGGGGTATAAGCTCGACTTCATTTATGAATGGACTCGTCTTAACTACACACCTTTCCAGCACCAACACGACCCAAGACGCCAACCAACTCTCCTTTCTTGACATTGAGATTGATATCCTCGAGGGTTGGCGACGCTGCTTCTTTTGTCCAGTAAAACTCACCGTGTGAGATGGATAAGACCTAAGAAAATGAAGGTAAGCCAGAGATCTTGTGCGCAGAATAGTTGTAGTACCTCATCACCAATCTCAAGCTTGGACTTTGACTGAATGAGAGAACGCGCGTCCTCTTGAAGTTCATCGGCTGCGAGGAATGTCGAAAGACGGTTGACAGAAACAATGGCCTCGATGATATTTGAAGTGACTTGAGCAAACTAAGAGTAAAGGTGATGAGAAGATCAGAATCAAAGAGCCAATATCGCATACCATTGCCAACGGGAACTGCAGGAGCATGAAGAGTGAGATCGCAGGGAAGATTTTGTCAGAGGTCAAAGGGGACGACGATGTCAATGCAGCTGTTGCGAATGAGCTAAATGCCACCAAAACTAGACGACCCTATGAGTATCGTTGGTCTTTGCGGGATGAACAGCTGGTGCATACCTGGAATCCCGGTCCAAAGAGCCATGTTGAGGGACTATAGAGGGGTACGATGTCAGCTTTGTCAGAGCTTGAAAAGAGACGGAAGGGTTCGGGGTACGAACGGTAACGATACCGATCTTCTTCAACATCTTCATCTCTTGCTCGTTACGAACAAAGAGGATCTTCCTGATGAATGCGTTCTCCCAAGCATATAACTTGATGCTACACACGTCATTTCATCAATTGAGCTCGAGATCCAAAAATCAAGTGGTTATACCTCTTGATGTTTGCCAGTAGCTCACTCATCAATCTTGTCCTCTGATCCCTGTTCTTCATTTGCTTCTCTTGCATCCGCTTCATGTACCTCGCAATCGTCGTATTAAGAGGGATTGAGAACACCATCACACCCACTCCAACGAATGCAGACCACCCGAGAATATTGTACAATGATATGAATGCGAGAGTGATCTGTACGAGGATGTTTAGTCCCTCTCTGGATTATCCACGAACTGTGTGCGTACCTGGAATGGACCCGAGATTGCAATAAATCCGTACGTGCAGAGGTCTTGCAATCGAGTCGCATCTACAGACATCAGATTGACAATGTCGCCCGTGGCACTCCCCCTCCCATCATTGGACAAAACGAGAGCTTTGCGATATATCGTTGTAACCAAGCCCGCCCGAACGCGCATCCCAGTTTCAAAACATCGTTGGAAATACTGGGCAATAATGTCAGTGGCTAGAGCAAAACCAGCATAAAATTTACGAACCTGATGCAGGACAACCGTCTGAGTGATGGCGGCAGCAAACATTAATACAGCAATGAAGAAACCTTCGACCGCGCTGGGACCATCGGAACCATGAAGGCGAGAGGTTTGATATTCGGAGATGAAGGATAACAGCCAACGGAGAAGCTGAGGTTGAAGGAAAGCTAAACAATCTTGAAGGATCTTGAGACCTCCCGCAATGGCATAAGGACCCCCATATGCTGCGAAAAGACCAAGATAGAGGGACTTGCTGTAGATACCGGGGATAAACTTGAACAAGGCTACGACATCGAATCGAAAGGTAACTCACTATTTTGCCAGAGCCCTCTGCAGGTCCTCACCGAGCTTTCCTGATTCATCACTGGGAACGAGGGATGGGAGGTCTTCCTCTGTGATATATTGAGAAGATCCCTTCTGCATAAGGGTCGACATCCAGGAAAACGACCATATGCTAAATACATTGGCAGTCAATGTAGGATGCTCTACGTGTCCCTTTTCAATGGGAGATGGAAGATCATCTTCGGATTGCTCAGGCCCTGCGCATTCTATGGCGAATGCAGATAGACCAAGGACGATTGTGACGCATTTAAGCGCGAACACAATCTTCAGTGCGACGAAACTGGTCTCTATGACGGTACGAGCCCATACTGCGAACGCGGCCGTATAAATCGGCCAGAACAATAATAGTATCGTTGAGGATGTCCGGGTGCGGTAATGGTTTCGGTACGTGAGAACAGGGGCAAGGAAGAGGGCAAGGATTTCAAGGATATATGCCTGATACAAGGGAACATGTCTGCGCGTGATAATCACGAGGAGAAGGGTCGCGACACTGGAAGAGAGAGCTAGAATAAGAAAAGCCTAGAGGTGCGCATTTGCGTGGTGAGAAAGAACGCGGATAAGATGGGTCTGAAGTTTGATAGACAACACATGGCTGAACTCACAAGTTTAGAACGCAACAACCAAACACTCTTCCGACATCTTGGATACAATTCAGATGAACGCAGCGCCCACGTTCTAAACGTGGCAAACACGATGAACACCACAAGGATTGATGAGAGAAGAATGCCCTCTTCAAAGCAGGGCGTGAGATCAAACTGCCGAATCGACGAGACTGGACCCCATCCTTCGAAGTTGCGGCAAGTGGCTGTGTCCATCGTTGGTGCTACCGTGGGCGGAAAGCACGACGACCAGGACAACGATGGCGAGATTGACTTGAACGCAATCTGAGCGACCGGAGGCTTTTATGGCGTCCTCTTTTCCCACTGGTTTGACGAAGACGACCGTGCGTTTACCTTTTGATGACTGAGGACAACGCTGACAAAGACAAGGTTCTCTCCATTGATCGGAATCCTTGCCGATTTCGATCCTTTTGCGGGCGCCCCGACATCGAAACTCGGTCGAGTGCCAATTTTGCAGAGCCTCCAGAGGACACGCAAGCAGGGACGCGTCGCCCATGCCAAATCAAACGACGTTTATTGGTACAGTTCACGATTAAACACGTCTCAACCATTCAGGCTTACAAAGATACCAGGCNCAGCAACGACAAAATGCTCGGCCTCAAGACGGGAGGGCTGAGCGCAAGCATATTAAACTTTGGGTCTGTAGTGCGATCCACGAAAGTCTCCTTGATATACTTTGCCGCATCCTCTAAGAAATTGTGGCATACTCCTCGGTCGATTGGCCCGTCCCTGGCACCATTCAACTCCACAAGCCTCTTCCCATCATCTGGGAAGTCAGGTGAACTCGGAGCTTGAACGAAGCAAGTATACGCGAAGGGGGTTCGAGGTATGCGCTGGGTGGTTCACTTTGCCCGCTTTGTGCAGCTTCTGCATGGATTTTTGCAAATTGGGCTGATTCTTCCAGGAGCTTGGATCGCTGGAGTGGTGCGATTCCTTCGTACTGTGAGTTTAACAACACGTTCTGGGATATTCAGGCACACCTTTAGATTGTTCGAATAATTCGGCGAGCGGGCTCCCAGGTTGAATGGCCACATCAGACTAACTCGGTGAGTAGGATGTTAGCCTAGGAACCGTTGGGGATATATACTCGACTGACGTTCGCAAGGGAATGTAATATGGCCATTGCCCCACACGCGTTGGAAATCTATTCGAAATCTCAACAGAAGAAGGGGTATTATGGGTAGAGTGTATCTCACTGTTTGTTTGATCCAGATAACCGAGGGATGAATGGAAACTTGCCCATTTTCTCGGATTTTTTTGTCCTCTTCCTCCAAGCGTGTCTGATACATACCAGAGGGATGAATCAGGACAATTGCTCTAACGGGCTGTGAAACCAAAGCGAGTGACTAGACATGACGACATCGTCAAGGGGGGTGACATATTCGAGATAAACAAGACAAAAACCTCTGGATCAAGCCCAAAGATGTCGGTGAATTGGTTCTGGGTGATATCAAGGCCAGCTGCACTGGCCCACTATTGATGGATATGAGTAGATCAACTGGCAGAACATGCGTCTAACGCACTCCATTGAATACCTGGTCAACGAAAGTGGTTACTCGTCGTAGGTAACAATGAAGAATACGCCATGTACCTCAGGGTTGCTTTCTAATGGCACCCAGTGGATACGCTCTGTTGTCGCCATGTGTCGTGATTCAGATTGTAGTCGACGTTAATAAAGTCCCAGTTGGTTGAAATACAAGGAGCTTGCGTATACCCCATCACTGGAGCACCCTAAATTATGGGAGGAGTCAGAAAAGGCGCGGCCCGAACATCAGGGCACAACCCTCCACAATCCTCGAAAACGGGCTTGGTAGGTTCATCCAAGTTGTCAAATGGCGTTTCATGTCTTGCGAAGGTAGAAGAAAATGTACAATCACTCAACAGAGAAGGAAATGGAGTTCAAACTTGAATCCAAGAACGACTTTCGCCAAGTGTCTGCAAAAAAGTGGCGCCCGTCAGGCCCGCCCGCACCGAGCCTTGGCGCTTCGAATCTTCACCAAATCCTACCCCTTCGCGTGTGGAATCTGTGCTAAAAAACACAACACTGCCCTCTGAACATATTCTGGCGTATGAATACCGTATCACAATGAAACCTTTGATCGAATTTCTCGGGTGTAGCTCAAGCAGAGCTGATATTGTGAGGACAATCGAGGGCAGTACAAAGCGAGGGCAGAGAAAACAACAAATCACAGGAAGAATGTGCGACGGGTTGTCTCCAATTCCGGCTGATAGGCAAAATCAGATGGCGATGAGACAATGAATTCTGAATTGATATGCTAGACGTACCTTCCAGACCCACTGGTACTCATCTTCAGTAGGAGGTATCGTCTTCTTGGCTTTGGGTGGTGGTGGCTGTTTCTCTTCCTCTTCGTTCTCTTCTTCATCTTCGTCAGGTTCTTTTTCTTCTTTATCGTCCTCGGCATTTTGACCTTCCTCAGTGGTATCCATCGTATCAAACTCCAGATCTTTGGGTCTCTCCCCGAGATTCTTCACTGCGGGCAGTCCTTTTCTTAGCGAACGCAACTTCAGCGTGAACCGAGGGCCGATTTCTTGTAACGCAACCTTCTCCGTGGAGCGGAAGGCATACCTGGAGTTTGCTGAACATGAGGAACGAAGAGATGGGAAAGGGGTCATTCGAACCTGTGTCTCCTGAAAAAGAGGAAGTCTCGTTGATTGTGAAGTGTTACCACTTGGCGTCCCTGGAATTCGGGCAGAGGCGGAAACAATGTTTGGAAGAGTCGACCAACAGAGTGTCCGAGTCTTGTCACGAAACCGTTCAGCACGAGTTCTGGATAGTGCGCCGTGGGTCTTGCATGGCCCTAGTAGCAATGTAAATGACATGATGGGGACTCCACGAGAATTGCGGATATGCATACCGAGATCTGCTTGCAATGCTCAATGGACGTGAGTTTGAAGTAAGCCGTGGGTCCACTTGGTAGATAAACAATTGTAAGAGCATCTGTGGGATATATGAGCTTAACATCGATGCAGGATATACCTGCCGTACGTACTCGGTTTCTTCATGTCTTCGTTGACCACTACCAGATGGCTATACTCCCGATCGGCAGCCCAACCCGCTATTCGTCCCATCTCAAAACCTTTTCCTTTTTTCCTCCTGATCAATTCCGCTCCGGGGAATACGCTGACAAGTTCTTCACAGAACTCATATGTCACTTTGGTAGCTTTTTGCGAGGTTGTAACGAGAACCTTGGGTGGGACGGTTGGATCTGAAGTGCCTGAAAAATAAGAGGCGAACGGGTCTGAGGCAACATCTGCAGCTGTTTCATCCTGCGGTTGATCCTCTTGTGGAACAGCAGAGGTTGAAGAAGATGGCTCGGGGGGTTGTTCCGATGTTGAGGTAGAGGCGACAGGGTTCGCAGTAAGGAAGGACGGGTCGAACTCCCGCATGTTGTCGAGCGTTTTGGGAACATTTTCAAGTTGTCTCCTCTTCAGAGAAAATGCATGAGAGGTCTTGATCGCATGTGCAAAAAGAATGCACTCACCTTCTTTGCTGCTGGGTTATCTGCTTCTGCCTTTGCTTGAGCAAGCCTCCTTTCAAGTTTTGCTTGTCGTTTGCTCCTCTTGAGCTTCCTGGCAATTTCTTCCCTCTTGAACTTATTCTTGATACTCGAGGGTTCAAATCGAGTTGTCGGCATGTCGAGATAGAATAGACTCGATGTTTTGTAAAAACGTGAACGGAGAGCACTTGGGAAATCTGAAGAAAGGATCTGGGGATATGGCTTTTCCCACGCGTAACACCATTCCTCTTTACGATCACCGCCAACGAGACGGGACACGACACACCTTTCCACGGAGTATCCAAGTCTCCAATGTCTCGTCAACGGTCAAGTCCCCTCATATCCCTTTGTCTTCTTCTATTCCTCTCTGCTACAGCAAATGCTCTGCATTTTTATCTGGACACAAACGAAAAGAGATGTTTCCTTGAGGAGGTTCCAAGCAATACGGTGGTAGAAGGTATGCCAGCTCGACCACCTGACCCCTTCGGTTCGTCAGGCACTGACATAGTTTCTCCGACTGTAGGCCATTACAAGGCCCTCGAATGGTCAGAACGGGAGCAGAAATACGTCGATAATCCCAACTTGGGCGTTCTGGTCGAAGTTGATGTATGTTCTCGAGGTCCCATTACCATAATTCTCGAAGTCATTCTAATTATTATACACCAGGAAATTGCAACAGGCCACAACGTCGTCCGAACGCGTGGACCAAACGAAAGTCGTTTCACCTTCACCTCACACGACTCGGGAGACCATTCGGTTTGCCTCTCAAGCAACTACGGTGCCACTTGGTTTTCAAACACACATATCCGACTCTACCTCGACATCGTAGTAGGAAGCACAAAAGCCGACCACGAACACGACCGTTCGCACGTATCAGAACTTTCTGCCAAGTTACGGGATTTGAATCAGAAACTCGAGGACATTCGCAGGGAGCAGCAGTATCAGAGGGAGAGGGAGGCTAATTTCAGGGATCTCAGCGAGTTGACAAACTCAAGGGCTGTCTGGTACAGTATGGCACAGATTCTGGTTCTGGTTCTGACGTGTGGGTGGCAACTGCGGCACCTCAGGGTGAGTCTACTTCATCACTCCAATCAATGATACATTCTGAAGTCGTTCCTCAGCGTTTCTTCGAGGACAGGAAGACGTAGATAGTAGGGGTATTCGCAACGTAGTTAATGATCTGACGTATTTTATACCGTTTCCTTCACCATTCCGAGGTCGAGCTGCGGTATGATCGAACCTTCATTGGTATTGTGGTCTCGGACTTGTTTTGGGGATTGCGACAAACATTCCACACGACAACAACTACATCAGTCATCAGGTTGCTCAACCCTCAACAAGATCTTCTTTCCATATTGTCCTTCACCCATCTTTTGGATGGCCTGTCGCACCTTCGCCCCCGCAACCTCATCTGTCTCTTTCCCCGCAATTGTCAGGACCTCGTGCGCCGGTTCTTGGAGCTAAAGATGAAGTTAAGATGGGGTTGTCGTGATAGTACCGCAAGGTATACCTTTAAATCTGCTAATACCCTCATCAAATCCTCCCGCTCCTCCCTAGTCTTCTCCTTGTACCATCGACTTTGCCTGGGTGGGAATCATCAGTGGTGAAAGGCAGAGACAAAGCTTGTCTACTGACCAGAAACCATGGGTTGTGAGGTTTTTGAATATAAATGCACCGGTGGGTAGTGACAGCGGTTGCTTGGACATGCCACCATACGTCACTAAATGAGCCATCATTCCCCAAGAAACGAGACATCAACATCCGTGGGTTGCCCGCCAACGCCATTCAACATGAGGCGAATAGCCTAAGACAAAAAGAAATAGAATAGGCTTAGAAACGATGTGATAAGAAGATGTGAATGGGATTTACCTTGCCACCTGTCCATTCTCTGACTTTGTCGCGGAGCGACCGATCATTGAGATCGTCGTAGGTTACTACTTGGGTTGCACCGAGTGTCGTAAGTTGTTCTTTCAAGGCTTCGATATCCTTTCTGCCCCCGTTAGGTGTACTCAATGACGTACGTGGTAGAGGGGGAAATACTTACCGGTTTCTGACGAAATTAAGCGTTTTCCAGCCTTTGCGGGCTGCTATTTGTATTATCGGCTTGCCCAACCTATGAGTAGGGCATCTTATCGTGGAACGGTGCCTCGATAGAAATGAAAGACACTCANNNNGNNGTTNGNAGNTNGNANCNNGATANNNGGTGNAGNCTNANNNNTNAATGCNCAA
>JANAWD010000172.1:0-11158 GCA_027627245.1 Meripilus lineatus | reverse complement strand
ATAACCTGCCATTTTGAATGACCCAGTCGCCCTCTTGAAGCTTCACAAAATCGTGTAGCATATTATATGCCGTTGCTGGATTGACCTACGCACATAGCGTGAGGATGACAATGTTGGTAAGAGTGAACGACGGAACCCACGGTGATTGTCGCAGCGTTCACTTCACTAAGACTTGTGGGCACTTTGACTACGTCTTCTGCGGCTATGGTCCTCGCAGAAGCCCAGGTTCCTCCCTGCTGCTTCGAAAGGACAACCCAATCACCTCGCTGGAGGCCTGCAACGCCTGATCCAACATCAGTCACTTCCGCAAGGCCTTCATTCCCAGGCACATAAATGGAATTATCTAATGAGTGCCCTTCGGCGAGACTTTGTGTTCCAGAGGGTTTAGACGGATAAACGCCTTCTACGACATTTACGTCTGAAGGATTGATTGGTGAGAGACGAAATCTGACGTTGACTGATCCAGAGGGTGGGGCCGGCAGCGATGGGAATGTGAGGGCTGAGAGAACATGCGAGGGGTCTCCTGTTTTTTCGAAGTATATCGCACGGTTCGCTCGCAACGTAGAAGAGGTCGTGAATCTCAAGGCCCTGGTTGGAATGCTACACACCAGGGAACGACGTAAACCCTGCAGCGAAGACATCTTTGGGTGCGGGGGTGCAGAGGCTTGTGTGAGACTGCCAACTTGAACTGAGATATGGACTCGACATACCTGTCTAAGAACAAGGCGCACAGATACGGATTGTTCGTTGTTGTCGTAACAGCACCCCTCTTGCTAGTGAATGAAGTTGCTGGTATTGTTATACCCTCTCAGGCTCTGGGATGCTTCTGGGATGCAATCAACTTGCACTCGGGCGAACTTTCGGCTGATCGGTAAGCGCTCTCCGATGAGATCTCATACCAAATCAGGGAATCATATATTTTGTTGGCCTCGCCAGCTGATCGTTGAGCTCTTCGTCTCCAGCATCCTCCACAATAGCCAGAGTCGCAAACAATTGCAGCCGTCAACGGAAGACCCTAGAGGACCCGTACCTACATCCTTGTCTGATTTCGTGTACACTGACATGTGTCTACGTCTCTGTCCGAGCGCTGGGGGTCCCACGCGGTCGGTCCATCATCCGACGAGCCCGCAAGAAGTGGACAATAGAATTGGTGACCCTAGGACATCTCCGTCGGTAATCGGGTCCCAAGGGACAATCGAAAGGCACGCAACAAGGCCGCCATCTTTTATCTCGAAATTGCTCGCGTCACGAACAGGCTTCTAGGGATTTTCAATAGATGTTTCAATGTCCAGGAAACCTATAGGCTTGCCCGGTGCTTTGAAGGCTCGCAGCCTTCAGAGTCACGGTACCGGACTAAGCTGAAATACACCATACCCAGTATATTCCCATCAAGGGCAGGGTCCTGATCATTGTATAGATTACCGGCCTATACTGGGAACTCTATTCTCGCGTGAGGATTCAGTATTAAAGCAATATAGTCATGACGGTCCGATTGCTCTTGACGTTCACCCTTCTCCGTTCCTCCCTTCAACATGCAGTTCCTCAAGAGAAAGTTCAGTATCCCTCGTATCAAGCTACGCTTTATGAACTCTCCCGAGAATCCCCCACCGACTCCTCAACGAGGGCACCAACGAGGATTGTCTCTTCCTCTTGATCTCGGACTCGGAGTTGTTGATATCTCAAGCGCAAAGAATCCCGAGATAGCGGGACCTTCATCACCGAGTGAGGGTCTTCACGAGATTTCACGAGGGGCGGGGAAAGCGGTGTACAAGGTACAGCAATCAGCTCTGTCCCCATTCTCCGATATAATGATACCAATCTCTCCTTGAGGACGACGATAACGCGACATCACCGACGACTCCCGCTGAAGAGGAGACAGCTCATGGATTAGGCGTTCAACTCCAAGAAGAGCATAAACCCTCTCAGGACCTTGGCACAAATGGCGCAACGAGCAAGGTTGACGCGATACCGAGGAGTGACACCTCTCAAAGCTCTGGGGATGAAAATGGTACGCCCTTACTTGTTGTTGACGGAGTCCCGTATGTTCATAGCTCGCGCCACAGATTCCTCTGGAGCAGAAGAAGAAACCACCGAAGAATCTTATCACGCCCCAATAGACGGTGACATGATTCCAGTCGATGCTTCGGGCGCAATTCAAGCGTTAGAAGATGGACTCGGAAGTTTTGGAGAAGATGTACCTTGGCTCATGAGAGGATTGGATGATGTCGCCAAAACTCATACTACTGTCGCTGGTAAGCAATCAGAAAATCCTTTGGGCGCACGGAACCTCATGGTTTCCTTTCAGCGGCAATTTCTGCTTTCAAAATCGTATACAGTATGCACATGACACGCCGAGAGGATGACAAACGGATTCTTGCGCTCTATATTGAGATGAGAAAGATGGCCTCTGAAATTTTACGGTATGGGGGCACCCTCGGCACGAGGACAGGACGCTGACTGACAGATTCTTTGACTGACAGGTTCAGGGACATCAGCGACCCTCAACATGTTAGTTGGAATCGTGACTTCCTCAGTGATTCGCTCCAGAGAATTTCGTCGAGGGTGGCAGAGGACATCAAGGACTTCGGAAACACTTCGGACGCATTCCTCAAAGAGAAGCTTCATTTCAGGGTTCTCAGGGCTCATATATGGGAACGCAAGCTTGTTGGGTTTTCTGCTGTATTTTCTGAACACCGCTTGAATTTTCTGCGAACGTACACTTCGCATACGGGAATATCAGTGAAGCACTCCACCCTTGGTTTCGACTCATTTAACGGAAAGTAAGTGACTTGACCATCCGAGTCTGCTTGGTGATTTGTCGCTGATGACGTCTATCTCAGGGTGGTCCTCTTCACGAAATTCTTCCAGAAGTTCACACCAGAGCGTGAATTGACATTGTCTGAGAAGATGAAGGAAGAGGGTAGTGACCAAATGGCGCAACTAACCGAAGAATTGATTCGGGAACTCGATACCCTTGGAGGTGGTACTCCACGAGGGTACATACGATCTGTCCAGTTGATGCATGGAAGAAGGGGGAATGATGACGAACTTGAAAGTGGCGTTAGGAGAGATTTGGATGAAAATCGCGTGGTTTTTGAGAGGAAATTCGAGCTGAGGCAGGAGCAATTCGAGAATTGGCTTCTAAAGATCCATGGGCTAGAAGAAGCTGCGATTCAATCAAAAGATGCCGCCGGGAGAAGCGCGTGTAACCTTATCGTGAACAAGGCGGGTCTTGTCTGGCTGACTTTCTGTCTCACTAACCAAAAAATTAAATCAGGAGCTCAGTCGCTTGTGGGGCGAGATGGTACGTTGACTCCCAATTACAAAGCACTCATACAATCAACTCACGACGATGTAGGGTTGGGGACGAGTGGTGGACGCGAAACTCTTCATTTTGACTCTGAGAGAATACTTCCAGCATAGAGCTGTGAGCGAGAATTTACCGCCTTCGAATATGTTCACGTCCTTGGAATGCCGACCTGATGATTGGACATTCGAATTCTTGAGCATCCCGTATCTTCGCTCCCTACTGGAAGCCCTTAGTGATGACGTTACGGGATATATTGGGATCTCCCAGTTGAATGTGTTTGTTGGTTCCATGCCGTTCTGGATAAAGTGGAGGTGAGCGGTATATCACAAACAGATTCTCAGATACTAACCTCAAAGAAAATAGTCTCCAACATTGGTTCTCCTATTGGTGCATTGGTAATCTCGTTCGTTCGCATGTCGTTGCTGGATCCTAACGGACATTCAGGTTGGCAAATCATGAACGGTTACTATGCGTCCCGGATCCATCGGTTGTTGGGCACTATGATGGCACTGCGGGATCATTTGCTCCCCGAGAATCGGGCTCTCGTTGACTCTTACTTGGCAGATATCTCGCCCCCCACCCTTGAGCTACTCATGGGGTTGCCACGGACCGAACGACCAGATTTGCAACACAAATTCCTGGCTTACACGAATGTAGAAGAGCAGAGACTCAAGCGGAACCTTGAAGCATTGAACCACGTTATTGATGCTGTCGATACTGCCTACGTCGTGGCGGGCACAGAAAAGATCGAAAAGGTATGATATGCTCACGCTGCCATCTCATTTCCTATGCTCAAGGTTACCAACAGTGTTTACTACCGTTTCTCTTCCTTCTCTTACAACGTGATCTAGAGGTAATTCGGTTGGCACAAACCAAGCTTTTGAGCGACGAAGAGCTTGGGTCTGCTTCCAGGAGTGTTCTTCATGTGTTCCAAGCTGTTCAACTTCGTATCAACGTGCTTCATGGTATGACTTCCCCGTGGTATCACTCACATTGGATTTAACTGTTGTCCGTAGACCTATTCAATAAGAAGAACCTCGATGCGAAGGCAAGATTTGGGTCTTTCGCCAACGGTCTGGTAACACTTCAATAAATTACACATCTGAGCATTGCTGACTTCATGGCTCAGTTTAAATACCGGTTCAACAACGAACAATTGTGGTTGAGACCCTCTCCAATCGTCGACAGGCCATTCCACAGGATATCTGACACAGATCTTGGCCCGCCAGGTTTGGAACTTGATCCGGAGAAGGTACTCTCCTACCCTCCCAGGGAGACGGTCGTGCTTGATACCGCAGGATATGTGGACTGTCCCATTCAACGCGGCATCCAGTCACCTGTGTCGTACCCCCTTAATCTCATGTCAGTGCATATTCCCTCCTTTTTGCTGAACCCGAATTCACTGTTCACAGCGTTGGAACCTGGAGCGGTTATGCCTACGTCCCGATTGAATGCCCATCTCATACAGTTTGGACATTGGACATTGAGCCAACGGGAAGGGACAACGAAAGCTTCAAAGCGAAAGGCTACGCCGCCGAGAAAGGAGAATATCGTCTTCTCGGGACGTGTACAGAGTCTCACAAGGGTACCATCCTTTTCAGGTGTCGTTTCGAGTGGTCCTCGGGAGAATTGGAGTATATCAATGCTCGCCTTGATCCGTCAGGCTCTTTGGTTGGCCATCAAGGACCGGAACACAACGTGAACGAGTCTAATTGTACACATTACGTCATATTCAGAAAGATCCCGGCACATCTTATGTGTCTTCGGCCAACACCTATTGAATTCGAGGATAATAAAGCCAAAGCTCTGTGGAAGTTCGCGACAGCAAATGCACGTCACATCGTCCGCAAGAGAAGGTGGAGTTGGGAGTACTTCAAGGAGAGGAGGGATAATCGTAGAAGATTCCTCGAGCTAGGATTGAGGTTTCTCGACCATCGAAGCCCCGGTGATGAAGGCTACGAAGAATGGCTTCGTCGTAGACGTGCAATCGCTCCTACAGACGCCCGTCTCTATGTTGATATGCTGAATCGCAGACAGAATACCACTCCAGTGCACAAGTGAGTGTACCGAGCTTCACAAACTGTGTCAGGATGTTCATTGAACATCTAACAGGGGCAAGTCTTGTTCGGTCTGTCATAACGAACTGCTCGGATGTCGCCTCGTTTGTCTGGACTGCGAAACTCGTGACATCCGACTATCTGTAGACTTTTGCGATCGCCCTGAGTGTGTCAGGCATGTCGTGACAGCGGATGACTTGGCATTCCTGGACGAAAGAAGACCTCATCTACCCTCTCATGATATCGCGAAACTCCGCACACCTCTTCAAGTCATGGAAATACCAGAAGTGGAGGCAGCGATCCGTGATGCTCTTCGTCGTTGCCGCACCCGATTCCAAGGCCTTCGAAATATTGAGGCAAGGTTGGATCCTCCTGTCGTCTCAAGAGTTGTTTCGCAAATCCGGTTCGCCAATGGCCGAAGCACCTCTGACTCAGAACAGAGTTCTGATTCGGAACCAAGCATGTATGAAGCCGAAGAATCTGATGCACGTCCTCCTTCGTGCTCAGTATGCTTCAGGGGCTTGACGCAGCCGTGTTGGTATTGTGTGACTTGTCGTCCAGGTAAGGTCCAAAGCATTGCTTGACTATTGCCGATGTGACGAATTTGTGTAGATCATTACATCTGCGATAGGTGTGAGGCACAGAACCTCTTATCTTGTGTATCGTGTCATTCACCTTTCCCTCAACCAACTTGGTATTACGGGAGAGGACCAAGTAAGTTCCGTGCATGATGCATGTCTCGATTCTTTCTCATCATCGTTTACAGATGACCTATTCACATGTGACTCGTGCATCGTTGCAGGAAGAGTCCGTGGTGACATTCCTTCCTTGAGATTACACACATATCGTCACCCGCTCGTTCGATGCAAGGAGAGGGAACACGTCGAGATGGATGATGAGGTCCCTCGCGAAAATACGGAGAAGAAATTTGTTGCTCTCGCGAGACAACTTGAGATCCTCGACGGGAAGCTCAATGGTCTCATTCAAGACTTCAAATTGCAATGAAACGGAGGGATTGGAAATAGGAGCTGAAATGGGATGAAAGCGGCTCATCATGAGAATTTTACTAACGACATAACGGATTACTGGACTCACGTAGCACTTGATCGTAGTAGGAGCATGTATCCTGAGTTCTATAATACACTACACCATTATAGCGAAAAGCAGAAGAAAACAACATCTATTCCAAAAAAAAAAAAAAGGTGATGCTCTGCCATAAGGTGGCCTGTGGACCCGAGGCAGGGGCCCACGAACGCGTCGCGTCGCGATGAAATCATTCAGGCACCGTGTTGGCCCAGTGAAATCTGTCAGTTGACTGTGGCAACAAGTCTCGCGATCCTTGTTCGTCGCTCAACATTCAACTGGTGCTCTGACCAGTGCCACCATCAGGCCCTTCGTTCATGTATATAACTCTTCTTGTTCTGTCCCAGGAGGTTAACGCGCACGATGACACAAGGCGACGCCCCTTCTTCTGATATTCCTTTTTGCTTGTAAGTGTTGGAACACCTCGATAACTCGCCACGTCTGATCGTTCAACAAGTTTTGAGACCTTGATAAAAGAACTCGCAAAAATCAAGCCCGTCGCCGCAGGAAGCTCCAAGAAAGTGAATCTTGTTTCTCGTTCTTCCAAGGCCCATCAGACACTTCGGAATTGGATTGACGAACTTCGACGTTCGTTCTCCCCTCTGCCACACCATACGTTACAGACCTTCCTGGAGTTTCTATTTCCGGAGGAAGACAGCGAGAAGAAGTATGGCCTCAAGGAGACAAAACTCGCGCAGTACCTCTCGGACATACTCAATATTTCAGGAGACGGTGGAGGAGAAAGCCTTCGAACATGGAATTCTGCAGACGCTCTCGGTAGTCTGGGATCAGAGGTCGAAAATGTAATGATGACTCGCCTCACGAATCCAGTAAGTCACATCATCACCGCCCGTGAACCTTCGTTTGGCTGATTTCTCGGAAGCTGGATGACCGAAATGTCAGCATGGCTCTGATGAGGACTCTCCTCACAGAACTGGCCGCCAATTGCCCCTTCTCGTCCGAAGGCGTTCGTGAATCTTTTCCTAATCCTCGGTCCCAGCGCGCGATTCTAAAGGATATCTTCTCGCGATTATCACCATGGTCCGCATGCTTGGTGACCCAGATCATTCTGAAAGACCTCAGACCCCTTATCTACCCAATTCACGAGACGCATTACAGCGCCTCTCTATTGAAGTATAATTCAAATGCCATGCGAGTCCTCACAAAGGAGGACGTGATGATGGCATGGGACCCTAGCGGCCGTATGCTGAAAGCCTATAAAGTTCAAGGGTCCTTGTCTTCAGCAGCACAACTCTTTGAGAATTCTCAGGAAATCATCGCACCTCGCTTGGGGGTTCCGATATCGGTAGGGCTCGGTATTGTGACGCATCAGGACCCATGAGACTTATCTTGACCGCCATAGATCCCAAAATGTGTGAAGGGTCAGGGATGTGCGCAGGCGTTGGGCCTTCTGAGGACATCGAAGAAGGTGTGGGCAGAGACAAAGTACGACGGAGAACGGGCACAGATACATGTGGAGATTGACGCATCTGGTCAATCCCGAATCACGATCTTCAGTAAGAGCAAGCGAGATTCAACATTGGATCGATTTGCAATTCATTCGTTTGTTTCTTCACCTCCTTTAGTATCACGCTTTGTGCTTACACAATCATGACAGGATAATCCGTGAATCTCTCGGGTTGGCGAACGGTTCCCAACGACGCGACTCAGGTCAACCAGCTTCTGTCAATAGGCCAAAAGTATCAGAGAATGTTGTCCTCGAAGCCGAAATGGTCGCATATTCCGATGCTTTGGATCGTATAGATGGTCAGTCAGCCTGCTATGAACCTCCTCAGTCGCCTGATCAAAGGGCCTTAGAATTCTGGAGAATACGAAGTCTAATTACGTCTACTGCGATTGGTCCTCGACACGTCGATGTACCGAAGATAACGAGTCACATTAATGACAATGCGGAATTGTGAGCCTCAATCTTACTCTCCCTGTTCCCCTTTCGTCGAAACTTCTTCATAGATCGCAATATTCGATGCTGTCAAACGCGTCCGATGGCGGCACTCGCCATCTGGCTTTAGTGTTTTTCGACGTGTTGATGCTCGACTCTGCCACACTCCTTCACAAACCTTACTCGGAACGACGCGAGATCCTCGAATCGGTCATCAATATCATTCCTCGATATTCCATGTTCGCGGAGCGATACCCTATTCCAATGTCGTCCGTCCGGAGTGGCCCCGCTTCACATTTGAGGCAGATATTCGCCCAGCATATTGCGGACCACCAAGAAGGTGTCGTGTTGAAGGCCGATGAAGGCAAGTATAATCAGGGGTATCTCCCATGGGTCAAGGTCCGTAGTCCGTGTCGCATCTTCTCATCAGACTGACCATCCTCGACAGCTGAAGAAGGATTATATCCCGGGTCATGGTTCGAGATTCTCTTTGCTTTGACCTATTCAACGTACTCAAGCCTCTTTCAGGTGACACACTCGACCTCGCTATCCTTGGCGCGGTGTGGGAGAAAGAGCGGGCAAGGGAGCTTCGTGGTAATGTCTTTCATGCTCATCGCATAACGAGAACGATCTAACATCGTGGATTCAAAGTTTCCCCTAGTGTATATACTACGTTCTACCTTGGCGTATTCACAAATCCTGATCATCAGGTATGTCGTATCCTCATATCTCCAAGAGCCACCAGCTAAATCAACCAGCCATCCGAATTGCCTCATTTTCGCATCATCTTTACCGCTTCCTACGGGCTCTCTCGGGAAGCTCTAGAAGAGTTGAATTTCATCATCAAGAGTTCAGACCACATCGATTACACCCAAGTTCATCCCAACAAACGCGGCTCCGGATCGACCATACAAAGAAAGCATGTGTCGGAAAGTCTCCCGTACACTTACAATATGTCTAGCAGTTTGCCTCCGCCTGCCGTGCTGCTATGCTCTCCCATCCTGGCAGAGGTCTTCGGAGCAGGATTTACAAAGGCCCTACGAAGCAAGGTACTTGGTTTGATCCACGTTTCGGACTTGGGCTTACGG
The DNA here is from genome assembly GCA_027627245.1 of Meripilus lineatus. Lineage (NCBI taxonomy): Eukaryota > Fungi > Basidiomycota > Agaricomycetes > Polyporales > Meripilaceae > Meripilus > Meripilus lineatus. Next base: position 1,720 of record JANAWD010000172.1, on the reverse strand, counting down.
GATTTGGCAGTTTTACGAACTCCGTTTTCCGAGGATAACCAAGATCTTCAGGCGCAACGACCGCCCATGGACGGAAACCACAACCCTCTCTAGATATAACGAGATTGCACGCGAAGCTGTAGGACGAGATAGGTCTGATAAAGATATAGAGGATTGGTGTAACGAGCTTTGGGACAAGCCCAGTTCTCCTGGGGCCAAATGTCCCGAGAAGCGTAAACGGTGTGAAGAGGAATGGATTGCAAAGTTGGAGATTGTCGATCGGAAAGAAAAGAGAAGGCGTGTTGGTAAAGAGCCGGAGGCTCCTCAGATTGAACGTTCGACGGCGCCAACTGGAATTCCGACGAGAGCCTTTGGGTCTGTGACTAATATCAGGAAAGACTCGCCTCGTGATGTTCCCCTGCAGCAAGACGGTAAGGAAGTGAAGGAATCAACCAATCCGCCCTTTTTACCGACACCGAAGTCGTCCCAGCCCAAGCGGAGTCGACACAAGTCTCTCGAAATCGTCAAACCTCTCTTATACAACGAAGTCGCTGAGCCTACATCCAAATGTGTGATCGCCGATACATTATCACAAGACCTCGGAGAGCACGAACATCGGAAGAGCAGCCGCACGACACCGCCGGACTCTGAACACCTCCACGAGGCAACAACTGGCAAGCGAGATTTTCTGGAAGATGCAGTTGTATGGATCGCAAAACCAAACGACGTTCCAAGATGCCCTCCTTCCGCCTGCTCAATTCCAACTGGCCATCGATTGAATACCCTCAATGCGCTGCTGATAGCGTGTGGATGGACAGATATTGAGACCAATAATGTGTGTGATTGGGTCCAGAAGGGCGTGATCTTTGTGGACGAGGGGAGTGATTGGAAGTCATACCCCCTGATGAGGTTGATGGACAAGAGGTCCTCGATTGTCAATTCTTTAGAGTACCCGATGAAGAGGGTTAAGACTGTGTGGATTTTGAGTTCCCGTTTACTTGACGGACACCATTCTACTTGGTCGACTACTGGATGTCTTTCATTGTGCGAAGTCGAAAAGTTTGCAATTTGCAAGTTTGGGTAGGCAGGCATATCTAAATTCGACGACATTCGATTATCCTCTCAAATCTGTATCTCACAAGAACGTACACCTATTCCTAAGTATTGTCATTAATACTACTGTAAACTTGCTCATTTCTTTAAAGGTCGTTCACCACTCTGCCGCATACGACTCGACGAAAGATATGTAACCCTAGGGTAGGGTTAACAACACACGGACTCACAAAAAAAAGGCCCCACACCAATATGTTCAGACGTCGAACATATTGGTATGGGGCCCAAGAAAGAAAAAGTCTCCTGGCAATTTAATGCAAGAATACGGGTTCTAAACCATGTTTCAGGTGTACGCTGGGCGGTCGCCCCCCACAGCGTCAGAACTCCCCCGCATCTGGGACATCACTAAAGTTTAAGTTGGGTGGCTCAAAGTGGCCGAAGGAAGGGGGGGAATGCGGATGAAAATGAGACTCTCCCCGTGAGTGGAGGCGACGGTCACCGAGGCCCAAAGGGGTCAAAAGAGGAAGGGGGGAGAAAGCGGAGGTGGACCGTGCCAGGACTCGAGCGGAGGGGGGGTGAAGAAGGAAACCCGGGCGTGAGGCACAACGAACGTCACTGCAAATTCTCTCGACCGGCAAGGTGGGCGGTAGGGAGGAATAGGGAGGTGAAAATGGCGGTGGTGGACTAG
>JANAWD010000171.1:0-66711 GCA_027627245.1 Meripilus lineatus | reverse complement strand
GGGGGTTTGTGCATTATTATCGGGGAATGGATCTGAGAGTGCCTTTTTTGGACGAGATTACTTAACATAGTTGGAAATTCGTATTTTCCTTAATCGGATACAAATAACCAATATATTTTTTCATTACTCAAAGTGTATTACATTGTGGGAATTCGGACTTGTGAATATTCGATGTGAGTCCGCAGTGTGTATGGTTCTCGGATTTGAGACCCCCAACGCCCACCAGTGACGGGAAGGAGTCTGGACTGTTGTTTGGGAATCGGGGGCGGTGGCGAAAGGTAGACGAAGCGGGAAGAGAATCGAGTTTTCCGAAGAAGGAAGAACCAGGAGTAGGAGAGCCTAAGCAACCCCCACGTCGATAGAGTACACTCTCCGACACGCAGCTTGGGTACGTTCATTGGGGACAGGGATACATTCGATGGTTACTTAAGGATACGAGAATACTACAAGACTTGGCGATACTATACAACCAACGAGCTGAAAGAGAAGAATAGCTAGATGTGATAGGAATTAAAACCCGACTCTAAGTCGACCATTGTTCTAGTCAACCCGTCTTGAAGCCACACAAAGTAGAAGAGAATCGGGTGAGAAGCCATCAAGGACCAGCATTCGCTCCTACAGCGTTTCCGCTTGTGGAAGTACCACCATTGCCACCTTTGCCTACGCGCACACGTCTGTCAGCAGACACATCAGGAAAGGGATGGAAGACGGGCACGTACCACCGCCGTAAGAATTGCCACCGTTAGCATCCTTCGCGTTACCAGAGACCGCATTGCCCCCCGGATAGGTTCCGTAGGCATTATTGGACGAGGATGTACCCCCGTTACCGCCAGGAGCTGCGATGAGTGTCAACTTCACTAGTCTGAGACTATCGCATGTCAAAAGTCACCATTGTACCCAGGCTGGCCATTAGCCGGTTGTCCGTCAGGGGTCTTCACCGTTGGAGGTTTCCATTTTGCCGGGGCGGCAGTAACGTATGTAAAACCGAGGGTGACCGCAATGAATAGTGTGAATAGTGAGGTGCGCATGATTTTTTGAAGTCAGGAAAGAGGATTGGTTGAACGACCTGAAGGGTACTGGATAATGAGGAAGGGATTATGAAAGGGTCGATGTATTCAGGGAGTCCAGCCATGGGGACCTATATCTACCCGCAGGGTAGCGAACCCTCCAGAAAGCTCTTGGACGGTGCAATCCTGGTGCGAGATCCTTTGCCCCAACGGAATGACATTGAGGGGCCTCGGAGTGGGTCAATGCGTCTCGGATGGGTTCGGCTTGCTGGAGTGGACAATTACGCCAGAGGTATCATAGTCGATGTCACAGTCAAGTATACTTCCGTGGCTGATATAGCCCCTCCTCGACTGTGGATTTCATTGAGCAATCGACTTATCCAGCCATAAAGGATATATTGTCCAAAGAGTTGTTTCGCTTTCTTTGTCATGAAGTGATTGTTCCTTGAGGGTCATAGGTTTTATCGAGTTGCAAATATTGATGAAACAAGTCAACGACTGCACGCCCTGGGATGCTCCAAGCTACGAGTCGATCAGGAATCGGCGCTCAATGTACCCACCTGTGTCACTCAAGGTCCTGGGGCGAAACCTGAAGACGTCAAGAGCACCCAAACGCTCGAGTTGACGCATTATAGTGCTCTAAGTCGTCGCTTTCCGTACCTCGTAGCTCATTCAAGTCCCAAGAGTTCGCGTAGATACTGTCCAAGTTCACGCGAGGTGCGGATGACTATATTGGTATCGATTCTCAATTTGAGCGATGTTCGATCTAGGATCTGGATAATTAAGACCGATTACTCACATATGAACGATATCCAGCTGCTCTCATCCCTGTCTGTCATTTAGGCTCATGAGGAGGTTGGAGAAACGATGCTCCTTCGGCACAGGTGCCGGCAACAATCCGAACGCACTCTTGGAGGCCAAGAGCAACTTGTGTCCTACGAAGAGGCTTTGCTCTCCTCATGTTGCAGTATAGCACCAGTTCCCATGGTCTTGGACCTCTCAAGAGTCCGAGGTAGCATACGTAGCTTACTCAGGCAGGTTCGTACATGACGACCAACCGACTGAAGAGCCAGGGGCATCTTGGACAAGGAAGCCATGATGTCAACCTGAGGTGTTAAGAGGAGCGCTGAGTCAGAAAGACATCTGAGTATCAGGATGCGTATGTTTGGCTTACTTGTTACTTTCTCTCGTTCTGTGTGAAGCAGCTTGCCCGGGCCCATGGCAGTGGATTGCGGGCCAGACTGGTGAGCGCTTGGGCGCTCTCCCACTCGCGCTCAGGCCTGCCCTAAACACGGCTATAAAAATCTGACAGAGCGCGTCCAAAAACTCTATTAGTGCGGCGTCACGGCCAAATTTTCCCCATGTTGCTCATGATCGTCTTGCTCTTTGCAGCTTAAAACGCGGTCGTTCGAGTGTCAGGCCGTGTCCATAACATCGCGGACTTCTCAGTACCCTATTGTCATCTCTTTCTTTGAGACTCGTCTCGTGAATGAGAAGATGGGTCGGTGGCTCCCTACATAACTCTAGCTTCATATCTGTACAATTTTGACTATCAAAATCAATACGATCGTTTATCTCAATGCATTTTCTGCTACCATATGCCGCGTGCTCCTCAGTCGACTCTGGCTTCTCCAGCGTCAACTGCCGGTCCTGTTTGTCCAAACAACGGATCCTTATGAAACCATTCCACACCACGGATTGTATCGTCAACATCTTCGCCCTCTGCTCCATAACACATATCCCAACTGGCTGCACCTCTCGGGTATGATCCAACCATCTCGAAACCTCCAGGACTCTCTTCAACCAACTTGTGAGCAACGCCTGCTGGGATCAAGATCGCATCTCCTTTCCTGGCTTTGATTTCTACACGACCTGGATTACCTTCCCCGCCGAACAACAGAAGTGCGTCACCCCGAAAGACGACGAGCAGCTCGTGCGTTGTCGAATGAAAATGAGTCGTGCGGTACATCGGGTAGCGCCATTGTGGTTCGCAGCTCCCGACGGAACGTATGTGAGCCTCGATGAGAGACGGAGTGATGTTTTGTGGGTCAAATACTTGGTGGTAGATGAGGAGAGGTTTGTTTTGGATGGATGTGTTTGGAATAAGACCATATCGCGGAATTTGGTGTCGCGAGACCTTCAGCGATGTCAGAGCGGCTAGAGAGGCCATTGTGAAGATATGGGTGTGGTTGAAGGAGATGATCTGAGTCGTGAGTGCCACGATTGGATGTCTTGATTTTGATTTTCGTGCTGCTAGTCGCTTTTGATATTGAATAGGATGCTCCACAGGCCAAAAGCCACAGTGCCACGATCGTGATGAACGACGTCATCCCCCTTCCTCACTATTTCTTCTCGGGTCGTTGCAATGGTAGGTGCTCAACTATTTTGATACCTCCATCTCTGTTGTAGGGCGATGTTGAATATCGGGGTCTTCAAGATTTGTATACCTCGGGCAGTGATACCTGTTTACTGTGGTCGGATGTCCTCCCCCTCGAGAGGACACTTATACCTTGGGTGGGGCCAGTTTCCTGACTCTGCGATTCGAAGGCGACTGGCAACAAGCTCGCATCATGCGGAAGATTTGAATGTTGCGCATTCCAGATTCCTCGCTGAAGCTCCCGCGCAGGCATCGTGGAAGGGCTCGGCGAATACAGTAGACGGCATAATGAACGGAAACGGCGAAGATGTCGACTCACTCACGCCTGGTAAAGGTGTGTCCTGATCTAGTCTCGTAGTTACTACCTGCTAATGCTTGACCCAGGGAGACTTTCCCCGACTTCATCTCATTTGTTCAAGTTGATTCTACCGCTGGATCTCATTCACTCTGAGGCCTCGAACGCCAACCACTCAGACCGCAAAGTTGAGGAATCCTCGCCACCGACCGTATTCCTCCTTCACCCTTCACAACCACTCTCACACATTAGTCGCCTCATCATCTCAGCACTGTCGCCAACTCTTTTCTCGAATCGGCGTGGCGAACCCTCGGTCGATGTATCCTTTCGCAGCGCTACAGCTAAAGGAAATCCATACCAGTGGAGCGACTCCACGGACATGGGAGACTTCATTCGAGATGCCGCCAAGGCCGCAGAGTTTCATATCCATGTCACCGTGAGGGAGCATACGGAAGGCCTTCGTTCGACGGAGAAGAGTGATCGAGATCGCACAATCATTCTTCCCATCGAGGTCCCTACCTTTAAATCTCGCACGCGATACCTTCGACTACGTCTTGGTATCATCGATAGCCAGCTGAAAGGCATGGAAGAGCTCAAGAGGGAATGCGACAGAGAGGCTCATCGTGGCGCGAGAAGAATGGCCGTGGGTGGGTTCGGGATGCTGGTCGTATATTGGGGTGCCGTTGCGCGACTTACATTTTGGGATTATGGATGGTGCGTCCAGCAGCTGGGTTACCGAATTCTGCAAAACTGACAAGATCATGCTTAGGGATGTCATGGAGCCTATCACATACCTCTCCGGTCTTTCTACTGTCATTCTTGGTTACCTCTGGTACGTCCATAGCGAGTTATCTCTGCGATATCACAAGGCTAATCCCGCGAAGGTTCATCTACCAGGGTAGAGAATTGTCGTATTCATCGATCTTAGATAGATCGATCTCGGCAAGGAGGCAAGCCCTCTATACATCGAAGGGGTTGGATATCGAACGTTGGATGGAGCTCGTGAATGAGCGAAAGGTGTTAAGGCGAGAGATTGAAAACATCCGTGGGGAGTATGAGGGGCGCCACGAAACTGAGAACGACAAGGAGAAGCAGGAGAGGGATTCCAATAATGACTCCGAGGAAGAAGAGTAACAACTTCGAATTGAAGTGTATATCCGTATAATTTGAATAGATAAATCCAAGACAATATTCTCGAGCATTTCAAATCAGTGGAGATCTAGGGATATCATTCGAATTTTGAGAACTGAGGTGATGGCATTTGATGTCTGGTTTTGGGTACATGAAAAGGAATGCGCAAGATAAGAATATGAATAAAAATAGAGCAAAGTACTCGATGGTCCAAAAAATGATGCACTACTTGAATAGAGAAAATCACATCTACACAATATCGTGACGAGAGGATGCTGATTAGTCCTCGATCCTAGTTATGACAGATCAATATCCGACCATATGGACATACCTGTCACTTTCATAGCAATAAGAATCGTCGGCTGGGCTGTATGTAACCTCAACTTTGCCGAGTTCGATTCCTTCACTACCAGTCAAATCTTGCATTGCCTTGGTCGAGAGACCGAATCCAACGCCGGAAGTATCGATGGCAATGACATAAATGACGGTATCATTGTATCCAACTGCCCAGCAAGAACCACAAGCCGGCGAGTTCCAGCCAGTGACTTCGGAAAACCCTGCAACATATGGGTATGCGGGCAGGGAGTTCAAAGTGGTGTATCCTACAAATATTCGTCAGATTGGCCAGAATATTCCAGGGGGGCTGTGGGCTCACTAACCTTTCGTGATGAGACCATTGTCGCCATTGGAGCATGCAACGTTGTTCAAGGAAGTGTCGCCATTATCATAATCGACGCTGTAGGTGACATAGGTGGTTCCGCTGGTGGAAGCCCCAAGGACGGCAGGGATAGCGCAAAGAGCAGAGAGGAGGGCGGTAGTAAAATGCATGAGGACTTAGAAGGGTAAAGTAAAGATTAGGTGTCTGAACGAGGTGATTCAAGGGCTTGGAAGTAAGAAGCTGCGAGTGTGTCCCGATTTTGTTCTTTGTCGTCCATAACCTTCCTTATATACGATAAGAGTTGCCTACAAAAAGTATTGGCCTCTACTTGCTATGATGCTGGCTGTACAGTTGTGCAAGATGTACAACACAGGGTTCACCCATAAACTCGCCAACCGTGGCAGAGAAGTCGGTACTTCCTCGTTCAAGCGCAGCGGCCCCTATTCTCAAGGCACAGAATCCGAGACAAACGCAGTGAGAAAATCGCCAAATTGATGTTCTCGATCGTGTTTTGAAGGAGCGGATGGGTGGATCTGAGGGGAACAGGGGACAGAGGAGGCTCAAGCCAAGGCAGTGACCACCCCAACCTGTCGTCGAGAGGTTCCCAGCCGACGCACAGCCATCAGCACTTGGGTGGCGAAGTTTCGTATGTTTGGGTGGCTTCAAAATTTTGATGACCGCCACGAGGAATATTTCCGGCATTTAGCGGAGTGGGAAAAATAGGTCAATTCACAACCAACGCATTGCATGTTGGTTGGTTTTATCTCAATTAAAATGGTCAAAATAATCAGTTCTGATTAAGTCCATATTAAAAAATCCCCCGAGGATCAGAAGACGATCAGAAGTGATGCAATGGCCAGCGTCGAAAGGTTTGTGAGGTCACGGTCTCCGATGCTGTGACCGAGTGATACTTCGAATCGCAACTCATCGACGACAATGCATCTCCCTTCCTTCACCCGTCTGCATATTCTCATTGAGCACGCATAATATTGCATCTTTCCCCCAATCTTTTTGGATTCACACTATACGGACACAAGTTGAAGAAATACCAACTGAACGCAAGCCTGAGTGGCCATGGTGAAAACTCATTGCCATTAGTATTGTCGAGGGCTGTTGAAGTCAAGTGAGTGGATTGCGATCAGGTCCGACACTCCGCTCACACTTCGTTTTGTGTAGTGTTTCGTCGCTATGCCGGTTGGCGGACGATTCATTCGTGTGAGTACAATCATGAGCCCGAGATCGTATAGCTATGCCAGATTGTTTCGCCGCTCGCTTCTCGTATCAAATTCCTTCGTTTACGCAGCCTCGGGTGAAGTCAGTACCCTCTCAGAACTCTGTGCTAGTTCGTCGTTCTGACAACACCACACAGGTCCATGTGGGCTGTTGTGCTCTTCTCGCATCGGACATGATCTGGGGTCATTCTGTTCGAGGGCCAGAACCCAATCTACCTCTTAAAAGTGGTCGCGATTGACCCAACTCCTCAGTCTCTTTTCTTCCCTCTCTACCTCAGTCCCTGCTGTTCTTGCTTTGGTTCTTGCTGTTGGATGCGGACCTCCTTGTGCTCATTGTCTTCTGGTGGATCAACTTGGGCTTACAGGGCTATGATGACTTGGAATCTGGGGCTTCTGGCGACCGCTCTTGTTGGCACGGGCATTCCTGCTCTTGGCCCCTGCCCCCAAATTCTGCGTCTTTTGGACCCTTCCGTAGTGTATTGGTACTTCCTGTACAGTATGTAGTTGGACAATATTATGTGACCTTGTTGTTTTCTATCAGTGGTGTGATTTGTCGAATAATTGGATGCTTTTGTATCGCACGATGCACAGTGGATACATTTTGAATAAATGACATTCTGAGATTAATCACGTCTGATACTTTCTTGAGAAAAATTGAGCGAAACTGATCTACATCCCTCGAAGCAGTCAATTCCTTCTATCGACGTAAATTTCTATGATTATTGTTGCCCATATTTGCGAATGAGATTGTTGCACTGGATATGACGGATTCTGCATTTTCACTGATTTGATAAGTCTGCGAGAGGTTATAACCGGTGGCACAAGAAATCCACAGATTACAGTGGGTTTCGCAAATATATTCACATTAAAAAGCCAAAAAATTATGTGGCCGAAGTGCTGATGGCGATGTCTTCAACCATGCTCTGTCGAGAGGATTGCCGCCGACAGCGTCGAGAAGCTTCCAGTCGACGTACGGCATGCCAATCACTTGTTGTCGAGAGAATCATCGCCGACCAACGAGAACCCCCCTTTTCTCTCATCGCTGTTCGTTGAGAGGCTCCCTGCCAGCGAATAACAGGCTCACAGTTCATCGCACACCATACTTTACTTTGCACATCCTGTTATCATTCCCGCCGACCACAATCCCATCCCCGCCCTTGTTCATTGTGTCCATGCCAGTCTTTCCAACAATCCCAGTGCCCTAGTACTCACTGTCATTTCACACGATACTACAGAGTAGTGATTTTTTCAAGAGTGTCAGTCCATTGAATTAATTTCTCCACGATGCCATCGTGGTGAATTAATACTATTTCAGATACTAAATATGGAAATGTGCCATGAGCGCTCAGAAAAAGAATCGCCACGAGCGAGAATCGAACCTAACGCATACCAGAAACCCTGAACATTCCATCACCAATCCACTGAGCTATTCATCCGTTCTCACGAACACCGAGACACTGCTATATATGGTAAGAGGCGCCCCGCCTCAACTTCTTCATGTTCCACTTGGTATTGCTTGCGGCTTCGGTTTAGAATCAAAAATTCAGGATGTAGCATAAATGATTGATACCTACATGTTTGTATCATCCGAAATTTGCTCTTTTGAGCCCCGGGAAATGCGGTTTTGGTGCAGGATTGTGTCCACAATGGGCAACTCGGAAGGGGGCTGGACTGACTTATATGGTCTCGTTGAAAGTGGAAACCAACAGCCAGTTGCCAAAGCGGTTCTGAGGGAATGAAGAAGACCAGAAAAGTCTGATGGACATGGGTTCGATCCCCGACGAGCGATGAATTTTTGTGGGCGCTTGTAAAGCGTACTTTCTAAATAAAGTAAGTGATTACTTCGTGGGCGCTAACTGCACCGCTCCTTCCATATTTGGCATCTGAATTAATTCACCACGATGGCATCGCGGAGAAATTAATCAAATGGACTGACACGCCTCATTTTTTTCCCCGCTTCAGAATCCAGTGGGTTTTTTTCATCACTACTCCTTCATCACTGCTCCCAACTCTCATCTTCCCCGTCGTGAGGATTGTGCCCCTAGCATCTCACCTTTCTCACAGCCTCCGTTATCATCTCACTACCCCTTTCTACTACCTCCTATATATCCCGTATCTTATCTCCTGACATCTGAGTCCTCCTCAAGTGGCTACCCCCTTTTTTCCATTCCCCTGCGCATCCAACTCAGCCCGAGCGATTACAATTTCATGATTGTTGACTGGCTCCGAGGCAGTGGCTTCACTAGAAAGATAAGTAGTATGGCGATTCTCTCTGGCTGAACAGCGTACAATTAGTTCCTAGTGTACATTCATATGAAGTAACCTCTCAACCCGTCATACTCTCCAGGAGGACCGTGGTGGAAATGAGTCCAACGATTCGGGGGCGGCACTGGGTGATCCATCCGAAGAACCGTCTTGAATTGTAGATGAAAGGGTATGGGGGACTGATTGCACCTTGGCAACTCGATACAAGCAGAAAGATATAAGCAGCGACTCACCAACAATAGTAGCAAGGACCTGTGGCACAACGACAATTGAACAGAACAGTGAGGAACGGTTCAGACGGCGAGGGCACGATGTGTTGAGATCACGAGCGCTTGTCCGTGAACGAGAAACCGAAGAAGCAGGACGAGCATATCGTTTACTTCATTGATCATGTCTCTGGCGCTCACATCTCTAACTACGCCGGTACATTCATAAGAGGTATACTACTCGTACATTACAGGGCATGTATTCTATCCTTCCAGCCTGCCAACTTCTGCCCTCAGCACCAACCTTTCCACCTTCCTTTTCCAGTCCATGCTACCGTGTCTCCCCACGTGGCAACTGGGCCGGACCGGAGCAGCGCAGATTTCCTCAAGTTCCTAGTGTACATTCATGTGAAGTAATTGTCTCCCAGACGACGGTCTGTGACAGGTTGTGACATCACATCCGAGTCCAGGTCGTGGGGAGGAGGATTGTATACTGCGAGATCCTACACATCATGATGATCCACTTTTGCGGAAGGCAGAGCCGTGCCACAACGGACCGCATGAATTAGTTAGTATTCATGGGGAAAGGAGAAAAGCAAGGCATCAACATACAGTGAGGAAGGGGGGATCGTATTGGGAACTGTTTGCATCGTTGGAAGATACAATAGACCATTTTTCCGAATGCCGGGATGAGAATTTCATTGTCAAGAATGACACGAACGAGGGGAAAACAATTGTTGTTTCCCAAGAGAGGAGGAAGAGAGGGAATTTGTTGACGAGCTATCGTGAGAAAGTCTTCACGAAGGGAAGTGATAATTGGATCGTTCTTGCATTCGAAGAGGATATGAGATTCATCCTCTATATAGTCATTATCGGGGCAGAATCGGCATAGTCTGTTTTCTCGGGGAATATGGTGGCGTGACCTGCGAAGGGATTCAATTGCGAGAGGGTGGTCAGACGCCAATAATTGAACGATGGCAGTTGCATGTGAGGGAACCGGGCATGAGAGATATTTTTGGAAGGCGATGATGGGTCGTGAAGAATGATGAAGTCGACATGTGGCTAAAAGTTGTAGACGTTGCGAGTCCATGATCTGAGAGGACAAGGAGTGAGATACGTTATGAATAATGGTATCTTCGAGTTGTTGACATGCATCTCGGGTTAGGACTGTGAAGGGTTGTAAGTCAACGTCGACATTGTCAAGCTCCTCTTGCAACTCGGAAAACCAACAGGGAGAATGTTGAGCGGATAAAGACCACGAGGAAGTTAAGGCTGCTTGGACGAGAGGGGAAATTCCATTGCAAGCATATGTCAAGAAACGGAGAGCTAGAATGATACGTCTAGCTCGGATTGGAAGAATGCCAGTTTCGGTAAAAAGGGCGGGAGTTGTAGAGCGGGGATTAAGTTGAAGCATACGGCGAAGGAATTTCAGCTGCGTCTTGGTGAGCAAGTCCCAAGTATTCGATGGTAGCCGGATAATAACCTCACATGCATATGTGAGATGAGGATCAACTCTGGCGTAATATAGAGAACGTAAAGCCGAAGGAGGCATCTGATCCGTAAAACTCTCAATACCATAAATTGCCCCTGACAAACATTCGGCTTTTTGCACTTTACGTTCTGTTTGTGTAGTGAATAAAACACGGTCCGACGTGGACCATTCGACTCCTAGCGAGTGATGTCATGATAGATGAGAATCAGACGGCATAATTTGGGAAGGCATTCGGAAGGGGAGTAAGTATGAGACATACCCAAATACGTATAAGAGTCCGTATTAGGTAGAGGCATGCCATAGATCGAGAGTGTTTTTGAGGAGTCAGCCGATGGGTGTTTCTGATAAGGGAAGCACATATGAGCTGATTTTTTGACATTGCAGTGATGGACATGCCATTATCGGAACACCAGACGGCAAGTTCATCAACTTTCCCTTGTAGCGCTGGCAATGAAGTCGTAAAGAGAACAATATCATCGGCCTGTTCGAGATGCGAGAGAGAAACGGTGTCTAGGCAGACGTCATCGGAGTGCGTGGATATTTGTAGATCTTGCATATAGAAGATCCAGAAAAAGGGTGACGCAGGATCACCAATGAGGACACCAGCGAGGGCCGTAAATGAGGTCGAGAATGAACCTTGAAAACGGACATGATAACGTAGCGAGTCATACAATAACTGCATCCACCGAATAATGGGACCATCAGCGCCCATTCGTTTCAGTTTTGTCCATAGTGTTGGTTGGTGAATAGATGGAAATGCGTTCAAGATATCAATAAAAGCAATATGAAGTTGAGCGCGAGTTTGATCCAGAGCGCATCGAAGAATAAAGATATTATTGGTGGTCCGAAGTTGATCCTGGAAGCCATTTTGGGAGGGGGGGATGATGTCGTGTTGTTTGGCCCAGGTTCGAAAACGTCGGTCAATAAGTAGAGTCAGCATTTTAAGCGCGCAACTCTCTAGACCGATCGTTCGGAACGAGTTGAGATCATTCCGTAGACCGTCTTTCTTTGGGCGAGCTGCTATGAAAGCACTACACCGTGTGTGTGGGACAATCTGACGCGCTATACAGGGTTCCACCCCGAATAAATCCTCCGAGGATTGTGGGGCTGTTCCCAAATTCCCACGCACTTCACACGCTCTGAGGCGCTCACGCTTCCAATTGGTTCCCAACGAATTTCGATGGATTTCTCTTCGCGTTGGACTAGTCAGGACGCTCGAGAAAATGGAGGTATTCTGCACCCTATGCCGAACCAAGGCAATGCACCAATGTACTCTTACATACTGTAATAGCATTAATGCCCGGGCTACCTCGGTTTAAACTCGCCTCTTCTTCTGTCTTTGTATCAATAGCTAGGCTTACATACAATCGCAGATAGATGTCTCATGTCGTGGCGCATTCGTAAGCTCTCCTATGAGCAAAGAGGACCCCTACTAATGCCTCCAGAGGTCCGATCCCGAAAGTGCCATTTTCGGGCATTTGACATGAGAGGTCGAACGGCTGGACATCGGAGGGATCAATTGCAAACATATACTTGGCGCTTTATAGTAGAGAAACCTAAAACAGAGTGTTTCGATGGCTTTTTAGACGTTCTATGGGTCTAAATCACCTTTCTCAAGCAATTCTCGAGATTTCAGACCCCCTGGGTCCATTTCAACAGCGACCATCTCGAAGATCGACGTTATATCTCTGCGGCATCCACCCACCATCCCTACTAAGCGGCCACACTGGCAATTTCGGGCATCTGGCATCAGACCTCGCGATAGTAACCATGACTAAAGAAGAGATTATCTGGCCTTTGTGTCAAGACCCGACAAGATTGAGCAAGAGATGCCACATTCAGATCAATCCTTCGAAGTCCAAATTTATGGTCCGAGTCTTTCGTCCGCATCAGCGTACATCCCATTCACTTTGCCAACACTTACAATTCATTCCCAAACTACTCCATGCCATCAATGCAGTTCAACAGCGTACGGGTCAGCTCAGCCCCCCTCTACTTTTGAAGTTGTACAAAGCGCGTATTGATCCTCAGTATATATCTTTTGGAAGCAATGAAAATAATCATTACCATGGACTGGTCTAACCACTCCGGACTTTTGGGGAGTGGTCCCAACAGGTCTGAAGGGTCTGGAGAGTCCAGATTTTAGGCAAAGATCTGGACAAAATCATTTTTCCAGATGACTTGTCCCGGGTGCATAGTGCGAGATGGACACAGAGTGGGCGCAGAACCGAAAAATTTGCGGGAATGACTCACGATGCAACCACGATTGACCAAAATCCTGGAGGCGAAATCGAGGCTCCGGTAACTCAGATAATAATAAGGGCGGTGGCCGTGCATCGCGTCAATCAATAATGAGTGACTCTCCGTAAGTCCAAATCCTAGATTTTGACAGACTCCTTCCCGTCGCCGGTGTGCGGTAGGGCAATAAATCACAACAACAACACAATCCCTCGTCACAGATCACAGAATATTCACAAGTCCAAATTCACACGATGTCATATTACATTACTCATACAATTTCCAAATATATTATATAATGATCAAAATGCAATATCGAAAACGAACCATTTATAGAAATCACATTATATAATCTTGTCCCAATTAGTACTCTCAGATCCATTCCCCGATAATAAGTGAAGTTGCCCTACCGCCCACCGGCGACTGGCGGAAAACATTCGTCAACAATGCCAGCCACAGTGGCGCGCGGTGGCTGCATCAGTCGGACTCTCGAATGAATGTTTTTGAACAGCATTTCTTCGGAATTATGTCAGCGACACGCTCGAAGAACGCGCGCGACTTCTCGAACGCGATTCCTTGCGTGCGCTCATGGCCCCCGAGTCGGAATTCTTTCGAGATCTTCAACAACTTCTCCATTCACACAACCAGTCGCTCACTCATGCGTTTACTACTCTACTCGGCGGGCCTAGTGGATCCTCTGCTCAGCAACAACTCCAGCGAGACCTTGTCACATCAATCCCGCTAATTCTCACCACTCTCACCAAACTCCCGGCTGTTCAAGAATGGATACAAGACTATCAAACTCGGAAATACGTGCGCGAGGTTCACGCGCTCGCACGGAAGGCCAATGGTTGGCACTTTAGTGCGTTGCGCGCCTCCCCAGAACAAATTGACGACTTCGAGCTCGAGGAGATGGCAGACACCATCGGTGATGAGGCTCCGGCTCTCTGGCGGCTGTTTGGGGACTTGGCGATCTCGAAGGCCGACAGGAAGAGGAAGCACACGGAGGATGATGATATAGAGGATAGTGAGAAACTTGATGCGGAGGAAGAGGAATATTGGAATCAGGTGGAAGGGTTGACGTCGGAGGAACTTCAGAGGTCTGGTTATTCAAGGAAGGCTGCAGCAGAGAAAGTTCGTCAACGAAGGAATATGGTTCAAAAGATTGTGAGTCCTTCTCTTCAATTTTTTGTGTCTCAATGTTAATTCCCCAGTCTTTCCTTGTCCGGCATAGCGCAAAGTCATGGCTATCTCGATTATCATGCTCTCACACAACCAAAAATGTAACCTCTTTCCAAGCATCCTTGGAATTTTTTTCCACGCAAACAATACCCCGGAGAAGGTCGTTGAGGTGCTCTCCCGGCTTGGTGTCTGTATCTCGATAGATGCAATCAATGATGCGGTTATGTCCCTTTCCAAGAAGTGTACCATAAATCTTCGTAAACTCGGGCAGACCCTAACTGCTGCATATGCTTATGACAATCTCGATATCGACTTGAAGACATCGATTCCAACAGTTGAGAAGTCAACTGACCATCTCAAACATCTTACAACCGGCCTCATGTTCCCCCTTCCCCCATCTGTCACTCCAAATGACCTCCGATGTTCACGAGAACTTTGGGAGGCATCACCCTTAAATGATCTCCTTCCTGACAACCGCCCGAATCTTGCGCCAAAGCCGAACATCGACTACCTCTTCAGAATTCATCCCGGGTACAGCACCATTGATAACGCGGGATTAAGTGGACGAGATCGTTGGAATAGATACAAATTTCTCAACGATTTGGTGTATCACGGCCCACCATATTTCCATCAGTTTCGCTCGCTGCTTAAGAGAGTGCTCCCAACACCAGTTGACCCAATTCCTGTTTCGAAGACGCCGGTATTCCCTGTTCGGGCGATGGATGTTGCGAATTCCTCTGTTGGCGGAAATATCGAGACCATTGCCAGCCTTCTCGCGCAAGGTGGTGTAGGAGATCCCTTGGAGATGGATGACGAAACCCTTGTTGATATCATGGAACATGTTGTGGTCATACATGGAGATCTTGGCACAGGCGAACGTCTTGATGGCGCACAACTTCGCCGCGCAATTGAAAGTTCACCCTTCCTCCGTTATCAATTCATCATCTTCGTGTTGGGCCTTTTCCATCTCAAGATGGCCTGTGCAGATGCGTTATGGCGTATATTCATTAAACCTCGCCTTGCTCGAATGGATTCAACTTCGGTGATGGAGGACGTCGGCTATTTGCGCCCACGTGAAACTGGCAAGATTATCAGCAATCCCGGGTTCCGTCGTATGCATCAAGTTATTGAACACGATGGTATATGCCGCCGTCTTAATTGCTGGAGAGTAGAAATTCAAAAGCAAAACCCAACGATCACCGACCTCGACCAATTTGTGCAGTCCAACCCTTCGTTCTCTGATTTGATAAAAATCGCTGATCGTCTGGTAACAAACTACGTTGGCAAGTCCGATACCATCCGCCGACTTCGCCGCCGTCCTGCATCAGAGAGAGATGAGCAGTACGAGAACAACCTTCTTGTCAATCAATATTTTTTGCTGTATGAGGAGATCTCTTACGCAATGAACCACGGAGACATTGGCCGGGTTGAAGCATGCTTTGGACCCTGGGTATGTATATTTAAGGCAACCGGAAAACACAAGTATGCGTCCGCTATGATCAAACATATCACGTATGTCCACTTTCATTATCCTGAAGGACTTCGGTATGTTTCCCTTACTCAGCCTTGACATACACATGCTCGTGTCGTACTGATTGCTTCACTCATCCAATAGGAACGCTATCCGATACAGCATGCTTGTGAATCCCACTGGTCGTGAAGGGAGTTTTCGGGCAGTCGATTGGGTGGTTGAGCTGTATAACCTATTTATTAAGGTGTGTGAAGTTGGCAACTTAAGCCCCGGAATTTATTCTGACTGTACAATAGCGTGTTCATGGCGGTTCAGGTTCAACGCGCACTACAGAAAATATAATAAAGGAGTCAATACTAGTCCAACTCTTCAAGCATACTCATTCCACTCTGGAGAAGAATCTCGTTCTGAATCATCTTACTACACATCACAGTGACCCTGACATGACGGCCACTTTTGCCTCCGTAACTTCCCACATGGCTGAAGAATCACCGCATTGTCCAAAACCGGGCAGAAAGACACAGTATACGGTTGTTGATATGATCGCGAAGGGGATGCAAGTGCTGCGAACGAAGAAAGGAAAAGCGAGCAAGGAGGAGGGTGGTAGTGAGGTTGCGGACGGCGATGACGATGACTTTGAGTTGACACCTGAAGAGGAGGACATCATGTTAGACTTGGACTTGTAGTGATAACAACTGTACAATATACTGACCATGAAGCAAAAACTATCTCTTGCTTCTCTTTCAACCCTGAGTCTGAACAGCATGTACAAGAATGAAGCTATAGTGAGTCGGGATGTGCGGAATATGCCGGAGCCGATGGCGCCATTGGTGGCTGATAGAAGATGAATTGCGACGAGGGTGCTACAACCACAGGGGGAAAGGATGGAGGTGATGGACGAACAATGGGCGTTGGATCAGAGGTAGGCGTCAAGGTCGGGGGAGGAATGTTCTCGGAGGCTTTGATGCGGCCTGTGAATTCAGGATGTTGAGTACATTCACGTTTGTTACTTCCTAAAGGAATCAAGTGAGTACGCTAGTCGTAGTATTTTTAGCAATGAAAATACACGCACTGTTGTGGCCCACAATGCCACAGGCCCTGCAGCGTTTAGGTGTCCCTTGTTTTGAGGCCGGTTTGCGGGTACTGGGACCGGGAGATGCTGTGCCAGCATCGCTTCTGGACACTGAGGGCTCTACAACAATCCCAAAGAATGGACGTTAACGAGAATGCCAAGAAAATATATTAATACACTCACCTGCGTGAACAGTCTCGGGAGGTGCTTGCGCATATTTCTTGATCAGCTGTAGAATGGCCGTGATATGACGAGGTGCATCGATCCAGCGCGTCTCACGTTCGAGGTCATCGAGGGATTTCAGTTTGCCGAAGTGTGCGCAGTCGACTATGCGCTCCAGTGTATCGTCAGGGAGGATGATGCATCCCCCAAGGTCATGCACGATACCCTCCGAGAAGGTGTTCCTGGCAGTTTTGTCGCGCCACTCTTCCAGCGCGTCAAGCAAGTCGAAGTCGGGCCGGCCACGGGTGTATTTGTCCAGGGTAGAGCGCCTTCGTGTTGGGGGCCGAGGAGGTGCCATAGCGGTATAGATAGAAAAGAGATCGGGGTTATGGATATCACAACAGGGGTCGGGGGCAATGACACGGCATCGTGTGCATCCTTCGGGCGTGGACGTATCACATCGCTGGTGGTCAGACTCTGTGGGTGCGTGTTTGTCCATCAAGAAGCGTCCTAATCAGGTAAGCGCACACGCAAACTCACCTGCTTTGTCACTGTTGAAGTACAACTTCAATGGTATACGGCGGCACTTTAACCCCCTGGCTTTCGCGTTGACAAAATCTTGTAACTCCAGGTCGAGGTCTTGCTTCTTTTGTTTGACAATCGCTCGGGTTTGGGACCCTTTCTGTGCCTCCCTGTACAGCGCGCGAAGGCTCTCCTCTCGGTCGGTCAACGACAACTCCGATGGCAAAGGTTCGGCGTGTTCTCCCAACAATGTCAAACTCTGATCACTGGCTGGCTCTATACCACCGGTCTCTGCTGCGGCCATGAATTCTGCAAACTCTAGGAGGTCGTCTGAGGGCCGTGTCGCTGGTGCAGTGTTGATGCTCGGCGTCAGCACTGCCACGGTATCATTCCGACGATGGGTTGGGCTTGTAACAACACCACGGGCCTGCTTGGAAGGGTTTTCAACAACAGTATCGGCGGTCTTGCGCTTTTTTCCTCTGCCCTTATCCGGTGGTTTTTTGGGCTCGCTATCAAAGTGCTTTGCCTCAACAAACACGAGGCCTACCCCTTTCAGTCCGAAATTGCGAACAGCGCGGCCAAGACGCTGCCACAAGGTGCACATACTGCAGGTCATGCGCCATTGGATAACAAGTAGGATATCCGGGAGGTCGACTCCCTGTAATTGGTGAGTAACTTTGAGACTGTTAAAAAAATCAGCGGCTTACCATGCCAAAGGAATCTGTAGCGCACAAACCCCATATCTCACCTGTGCGCAAATTCTCCATCTGCTCTTCCTTGAAGCGTAGAGACATATCTGCATGGAACCACTTGATTTTTTCCCGATACTCCAGGGGTAGCCGCTTCCGAAGGAATTTCCCTGCATGTACCGCCTCTCCAATGTTGTCAAAGAAGATGACGAACTTTATCGGGGCGGGATCCCCTGCCTTCCAGCCTTCAGGAACCAAGAAAGCAAGATCCCGGAAAGAATCCAACGCAGATTTAATCCGTTGGATTCCGATTCTGATATTAAATCGGTCATTTGAACGGCGAATATGGGTGAGTTTGTCACTTCTGATACGTAGAAGTTCCTTGACATCATTGAGAATCGGGTATGAAAATGTGGCGGATGCAAGAATGAATGGGACTTTGGGGATGAAATAGCGAAGGCGTGAAAGCTCTCGATACTCTGGGCGAAAAGATCCCCACTGTGTTATACAGTGTGCTTCATCAAACACCACGCTGAGAATTTGATTGGTAAAGGTAGGCTTCTTGAATAGTTTTTCGAATCCTCCGCCCGGTTTCATAATTTGTTCAGGGCTTACAACCACCACCTGATGTTTTCCCTCTTCAATCGCCTTAAAACAAGATATCAGTCGCTATGTCTAGTATGCCAGAAGTATGCACTTGCCCGAAAATTATCAAAAGTGGCTGTTTCCGCTGATACAGAAATGGCCGATATCCCTGCCCTCTCCAGTTGCTCAACATTCTGCTTGCCGAGAACATTGAGTGCGGTAACGATGATTTGGATCTTTCCGGGGTTGAAGAGCATTGGAATAAAAAAGGCAAGGGTCTTCCCCATGCCTGTTCCGACATCGATAATAACATCTTTCCCTTGGGCAATAGATTGGGCGACTTGACACTGCCAACGGCATGGTCGCTTCTGGAATTTCGCCTCCACTTTGGCTCGAATATTGGCGTATGATAAATCAGGAGGAACCGGAGGACTGGGTGAGTTTTGTGCAGGATTATCGGGCATGTTAGATTGTATGTAGGGTGGCCTCTGTTCGTTTTGAGATATCCCTCTTCACCAGGACGTGTTTTTGGGCGCGTCACTTACATAATTCCTACTAATTGATGTTCGAAAACATTTTTTCGCAACTCCGAATGATGCAGCCACCGCGCGCCACTGTGGCTGGCATTGTTGACGAATGTTTTCCGCCAGTCGCTGGTGGGCGTTGGGGGTTTGTGCATTATTATCGGGGAATGGATCTGAGAGTGCCTTTTTTGGACGAGATTACTTAACATAGTTGGAAATTCGTATTTTCCTTAATCGGATACAAATAACCAATATATTTTTTCATTACTCAAAGTGTATTACATTGTGGGAATTCGGACTTGTGAATATTCGATGTGAGTCCGCAGTGTGTATGGTTCTCGGATTTGAGACCCCCAACGCCCACCAGTGACGGGAAGGAGTCTGAGATTTTGAGCTTGTGGGGCTTGTGACAAGTGAGGCTGGGTGGGGCGATGAGCAGAATACCTGCATGTCATTGGCCAGCGAGTGAGGTACGAGTGAATCCTGTTGCTCGAATTGTCACGCTCACCGGTGGAGCGACCACTTAGCGCTGGGATCTGGTCCTACGGAAAGTCACCCAATTCTAGCTTACAGCCGTTTCCAAGTAGTTAGTTGCCATTGATTCTGGGCGAATGTGGGGACAGCCACTCGGCACATCTCCGGCACAGATGGCATTCACGGCAAAGCCCGAAAATGCCGCGTGTGCCGAAAGTGTGCCGAGTGGCTGGCCCCACATTCGCCCAGAATCAATGGCGGCTAGCTACTTGAAAACGGCTGTAACGTCAATCCTCCTCCTCCTCCTCCTCATCATCATCATCAGATGCTCTTGGCCGGCGCCGTAGCCTTCACGTCTTCCTTCTCACGAAAGCTTTACGGTCTTGCTTATCAAAACTCTCCGTGTGAGCTCGAGGATGCCGTGTCATTTGGTTTGGGTATCGATCAACTTTGGCTAGTCCGGCGCAACACGACTCAACGATGCGCCCCAGTGAATCCATCGTCAGTCAGCCGACCAAAAATGCGTCTACTTCTTTCTGCCTGGGGATTGCTCTGGCGTACTGCGCTGCGCGCCGTTCTCGTCTGCAAGTTCTTATAGTACAGTACGATTGAGGTTTTCGCATAATCATGCTCCAGAAGAGATCATCTGGCCTTCAGCTTCAATGTGTCAAGACCCGACCAGACCGAGCAAGAGATGCCACATCGGGTTGTCGGAGGAGGGTAGTATTGGTCACGGACGTTTACGGCTACATAATACAGGAGACCGTTCTAACTACAGTTTCACTCAGCGTCCTCTTGCAGTCTGCTGACCTCATGAAGAAGCAATGTACAATTATGTAGATGACCGTGGTCGCGATACCGTATGTGACCAGTCCGATGCTTTGTGTCCAAATGGTCCGGGAAATCACTGCGGATGAACGAAGGCTACTTAAATAGGCCAGTTGGTGGCAAAACTACAGCCAACCAGCTCTCAGAGCACACCCCTACGGCGCATGCCTCGTACCAAAGCTCAATCTCGACGATTCAGAAGTGGTCCATCACGACCACTGAACACGTCAAAACGCGAAGGTACACGCGCACCCAATGCGTTTTTCGTGTACCGCGGGGAGCAATGGGCAAAGTTGAAGGACGAGCCTACGTACAGTTGCATGCAGCAGCCAGAGTTCTTGAAGATGATCGCAAAGAACTGGCAAGAGGTCAAGTTAGATCCAACTTCTTACGCGGGATATCAAGAAAAGGCTAGAAGAGAAAGGGACAGACGGGACCGCATACTAGCTGAAGAGAACATCGAGAATGAGCGCATCCCACTTGGAGAAGTACCCTACCAGCAAGAAGGGGATGGTAAGCACTTGGATACGGTGAGGAAAAATGACAATGTTGTTCACTCACCTTCTGTCTTAGCACCTTCAAATGCACATGTTAATCAGGGAGGTGTTCCAGATGTTCCATACGGTATGAGATTTACTCGACTCATACACTTTGAGGTATTCTGATAATCGGTTTGTTGTAGCCCCCGAGGTCATCGATATATGCGGTGACGACGAGTTCCTGAGCTCCTTGATCAGGACTTGCGAGATCTTCGAGAGTTTTATGAGCGAATGATCACCACTTACACAAGAGCCCAGGTATGTATCTTTGTCAGATCTTCTACATGCTCCGGAAACATTGACGATGTCCGTCCCATGATAGACAGAGAGATATGAAGGTAGTTACTAGTACCTTTGAGCATCATATACTGTTACATTCCAATGTCTTCCTTCCGCGGAAGAATTTCGAGATTACGAGACTTCGAACGTATTGTTACCTGTATCCAACTTGAACATAGAACGTAGGGATAAATCATAAAATTTCTTGGACAGCTCGAAGTCGCCCCAGTTTGGCATCTCAGCAGTTGAAACGTCGAAGTGGGACGGGTGAACGATGGAAGTTTGAGTATAATCACCGAAGGAGTAAAAAGGAGCAGCTACCACGCATCCCCTTCATCTGGCACCCCGAGAGGAGGAGGAGGGGGGTGATGAGGACTCAAAGCCTCTCAGGCGCCGGGCTGAAGTACGTACATTGTGGGGGGCCCAGACCAGATCGGAGATCCCCGGTCAAATTGACAGGCAAGCAAGCAATCTCGGGCTCGTGTTTACTGTGGTTGGATGTCCTCCGCGTCCTGGAGTCGGACACCTATACCTTGACTGTGGCCAGTTTCCTGACTCTGCGATTCGAAGGCGACTGGCAACAAGCTCGCATCATGCGGAAGATTTGAATGTTGCGCATTCCAGATTCCTCGCTGAAGCTCCCGCACAGGCATCGTGGAAGGGTTCGGCGAACACAATAGATGGCATCATGAACGGAAACGGTGAAGATGTCGACTCACGCCTGGTCAAGGTGTGTCCTGATCTAGTCTTGTGGTTACTACTTGCTAATGCTTGCCCCAGGGAGACTTTTCCCGACTTCATCTCATTGTTCAAGTTGATTCTACCTGTGGATCTCATTCACTCTGAGACCTCAAAAGCCAACCACTCAGACCGCAAAGTTGAGGAATCCTCTCCACCGACCGCATTCCTCCCTCACCCTTCACAACCACTCTCACACATTAGTCGCCTCATCATCTCAGCACTGTCGCCAACTCTTTTCTCGAACCGGAGTGGCGAACCCTCGGTCGATGTACCCTTTCGTAGCGCTACAGCTAAAGGAAATCCATATCGGTGGAGCGACTCCACGGACATGGGGGACTTCATTCGAGATGCCGCCAAGGCCGCAGAGTTTCGTATACATGTCACCGTAAGGGAGTATACGGAAGGCCTTCGTTCGACGGAAAAGAGAGAACGAGATCGCACAATCACTCTTCCCATCGAGGTCCCTACGTTTAAATCTCGCACACGATACCTTCGAATACGTCTCGGTATCATCGATGCTAGTTGAAAGGCATGGAAGAGCTCAAGAAGGAATGCGACAGAGAGGCTCATCGTGGCGCGAGGAGAATGGCCGTAGGCGGGTTCGGGATGCTGGTCGTATATTGGGGTACCGTTGCGCGACTTACATTTTGGGATTATGGATGGTGTGTCCAGTAGCTGGGTTATCGGATCTTGCAAAACTGAAAAGATCATGCTTAGGGATGTCATGGAGCCTATCACATACCTCTCCGGTCTTTCTACTGTCATTCTTGGTTACCTCTGGTACGTTCTTAGCAAGTTATCTATGTGATATCACAAGGCTGAATTCGCGAAGGTTCCTCTACCAGGGCAGAGAATTATCGTATTCATCGATCTTAGATAGATCGATCTCGGCTAGGAGGCAAGCCCTTTTTACATCGAAGGGGTTGGATATCGAACGTTGGATGGAACTCGTGAACGAGCGAAAGGTGTTAAGGCGAGAGATTGAGAACATCCGTGGGGAGTATGAGGGGCGTCACGAAAGTGAGAGTGACAAGAAGAAGCAGGAGAAGGATTCCAATAGTGTCTCCGAGGAAGAAGAGTAACGACTTCGAAATGAAGTGTATATCCGTAAATTTTGAATAGATATTCCAAGACAACATTCTCGAGCATTTCAAATCAATGGAGATTTAGGGACGTCGTTCGAATTTGAGAACTGAGTTGATGGCATTCTAAAATATGATGTCTGGTTTTCGAGCACATGAAAAGGAATGCGCAAGATAAGAATACGAATAAAAATAGAGCAAAGTACTCGATGGTCCAAAATGATGTACTACTAGAATAGAAAAAATGACGTCTAAACATTTTCGGGGATTGAGGGTGCTCATTAGTCCTCGATCCTGGTTATAACATATCAACATTCGACCGCTTGGACAAACTGAAGGCCGACATACCTGTCACTTTCATAGCAGTAAGAATCGTCGGCCGGGCTGTATGTAACCTCAACTTTGCCGAGTTCGATTCCTTCACTGGCAGTCAAATCTTGCATTGCCTTGGTCGAGAGACCGAATCCAACGCCGGAAGTATCGATGGCAATGACATAAATGACGGTATCATTGTATCCAACTGCCCAGCAAGAACCACAAGCCGGCGAGTTCCAGCCAGTGACTTCGGAAAATCCTGCAACATATGGGTATGCGGGAAGGGTGTTCAAAGTGGTGTATCCTACAAATATTCGTCAGATTGGCCAGAATATTCCAGGGGGGCTGTGGGTTTACTAACCTTTCGTGATGAGACCGTTGTCGCCATTGGAGCATGCGACGTTGTTCAAGGAAGTGTCGCCATTATCATAATCGACGCTGTAGGTGGCATAGGTGGTTCCGCTGGTGGAAGCCCCAAGGACGGCAGGGATAGCGCAAAGAGCAGAGAGGAGGCTGGTGGTAAAATGCATGAGGACTCAGAAGGGCAAAGTAAAGATGAGGTGTTTGAACGAAGTGATTCAAGGGATTGGAAGTAAGAAGAAGCTGCGAGTGTGTCCCGATGTCGTTCTCTGTCGTCCATAACGTCCCTTATATACGCTGAGAGGTGCCTAAAAAATTACTGGCCTCCACCTGCTATGAAGCTAGCTGTAAAGTTGCGCAAGATGCACAACACAGGATTCGCCCATAAACTTGCCAATCGTGGCAGAGAAGTCGGTCCTTCCTCCTTCAAGCGCAGTGACCCCTAGTCTGAAGGCACAGATTCCGGGACGAACGCAATGATAAAATCGCCAAATTGATGTTCTCGATCGAGTTTTGAAGGAGCGGGAGTGGTGGATCTGAGCGGAACAGGGGGAGAAGCAGAGCCAAGGCAGCGAGCCGAACCAGGCCGAACCACCTTGGCGTGGTTCCCGAATTCCCACGCACTTGCCACTGACACCCTCACTGGTTTTGCAGGTGGGGCCCAACGGTTTTCGATGTATCCTTTAGCTCTGGACTTGTCGGGAAGCTCGAAGGAAATGGACTACAGGGTAAGGCATTCTGCACCCCCTGTGAGCACCAACACGATGTGCCTTTGTAGGTACGTCGCTGTCAGTGATATCAACACAAGTTGTCCTAATACTGTCTCGTTTCAAACTCGCCCCTTCTTCTGTCTTTGTGCAATCCTGAATCATAAATTCAGATAGATGTCCCGTGCCATGGGCCCATTTGCAGACTTTTTCGATGAGCAAAGGGGAAGATCGCCATTTTGGCAATCTGCGTCTTTGTGCATACCATGCCTTGTCATGACCACAGACTCAAAGGCTTGACTTCCAACAGATGTATTGTGCCTGTTCTTGGCACTCGAAGGTATGTTCTACACGTCATCGTGCTGAAGATAGATATACGCATCCCCGAGGAAGTCGTCCATGGAGCTTTCTGTTCCGCGACATGAAGGAAGAACATTACACGGTTCAGTGCGAACCTTCTCTCTTCGGTGATAGGGACTTTTGCGTGTGGGCGCTTACAAGCGTCTGTTTCTTTGCTGCTAAGTCACCGCCGCAACCTGACAAGCTGGTTCCACAGCTACTCCATCAAAGTGCCCTTGTGCAAGGCATCTCATGTCCCCATGCTCTACTTCTGGTTCGGAGGTATCAATCATCTCGTGGAACTCATGGACGCCGCCCCTAGGCCCCGGTGTGGGATCCTTCAGTCTTGCATCGTCACCCCGGATACTTCATAAAGACTTGGACCGCTTTCCAAGAAATCCCCTGACCGTCTTGGATGGTTCTAATATTAGCCATACAGCTCTTTGCCCGGGCTACGCAAATCCGGCAACGGATCCCGTAAAGCTCTCTTCTATCGTCCGTCGCTCGAGGGTACAGCCTACATCCAAGCCCTTCAAAATCTCTCAAACGAGAAAGTGCTTTCGTACTTCGACGACTACAATATACCCAGATATAGCCCTCCTAAAACTGTGACCCTAGCCCTCCCCATGACAATTAACTCGTCAATGGAATAATTTTCCCAGCTGCCATCATAGAAAGTGGTAATACGAACACGTTAGTAAGAAGGAATGACTCATTCTGATGTTTCGAATATAGCATGACCGTTGCCAATTCTCTTTGACTTGGGGGACAAGTCGTGCAGGTTGGAGAAGTGGACGTCGCACCCCCCTGCAGGCTGCGAGATTCACCCTCTGTGGGACGCACTCCTTATTCCACAAAGAAAGAAGACAATCGAGATTACTATCCCCGCCATGTTCTTTCTATGAGCTTTCTCCCTATGTATCAGCATTGCTCAACGCTTACTAACCTCTTTGAAAAACAATGTATGCTTTGCTGGATGTCACTTGACATTCTAATTTGGCGCATCTGCCTGGTATTTATTTCGTTCAGCTTGAGTGTCGAAATGCGCCGAGCTCACCCTCATCTGCCCTCAGCCCCCTATCCTCGTTTTCGCGATATCAGATGGAATGCCAGCGTTTGGTCAGCGAGTTCAACAGCAGTGGAATTAGCAAGTCACTGAATCATACCGCATTTCTGATCTTCAGAAACGAGCTTCGGGATTCTCTGAGACATAACCGGTACCGCCGACGTAGACTTCAAATCTAAATTCTACGGAGGCGCGTTTGACATGGAGCAGTCTTCCTTATCGGAAGGTATATTTCTGTAAAGAAGGCAAACAGTCGCCCCCAAGGTAAATCTTATCTGAACGGAAGCGAGAGGAATAAGTGGTGGTTTCTGGTACCATTATTCACGGAAAACGAGACCATACAGGGTTCGGTATGTTCTCTTTCATTGCAAATATAATGTATTCTCATATTGCTCACCAGCGAAGGTTTGGACGAAGATTTCTGGAGAAATTAGGAATAAACTGAATTCAAATGATCGATTTCGGATCGTCTCTCTTCGTCATCCCACTTAGAGTTGCAATTCCAGAAGAGAAATCTTGGTCGTCGTTTAAACGTTTGACACGACATATTCGGCTCGTTGGAGGGTACTTGAGAACCTGCAGAACAAAGCACTTTACTTCCATTTTCCCTACGGTGGCTATGACACTTGGTCTGCTTGTTCCTCCAGGTCCAACTCAGAAAGTCACCCACTCGCCTGAGGCTACATTATATTTCTAGAACCCATTCTGATCGGTCCGCTCAGCCAAGCTCCTTTGTGGCTGTAGATCCTGAAAAGAGAAGCAGATTACAGATTATGGGTCCTTGATACGCATTTCGATAACATCCACCGAGCACATGCTGACCCCGGAGTTCTCTTGTTACGATGACCCTGCGCCAGACGTTTGGGTGTCATTGTGGGCCCATCAATACACAATGAACTGCTAAATGAAGGCGAGGATAAAACCTATTTAAATGGTTGTTGGTGGGGCTGAACGCAAAAGCACGATTAACGCACCCTCATACACCTAACGGAGCATGCCTCGTGCCAAAGCTCAGCCTCGACGACTCACAAGCGGTCCTCCGCGACAGCTGGACGCGTCCAAACGCGCAGGTACACGCGCACCTAACGCGTTTTTCGTCTACCGCACGGAGCAATGGGCCAAGCTAAAGGACGAGCCTGGATGCAGTAGCATGCAACAACCAGAGTTTTTGAAAATGATCGCAACGAAATGGAAAGAGATCAGACTAGATCCAATTTCTTACGCGGGATATCAAGAAAAGGCCAGAAGAGAAAGGGAGAGGCGGGATCGCATGCTATGTGGCGTCGAGAACGAGAGGCGCGTCGAGAGCGTCCCTTTTTTCCCCCAGGAAGATGGAGTGGTCTCGGAGGATGGTGAGCGCTTGTATATGATGCGGAAAAAGGCAAATTTATTCACTTAAATACTCTCTTAGCGCCTTCAAACTTCCAGGCTAATCAGGGAAATGGAGAAGTTCCATACGGTATGAATTTTACTGGACTCACATATGATGAAGTTTTCTGATAATCGATGGTTTGTAGATCCCGCAACCATCGAAATATGCGGTGACGCTCAGCTCCTAAGCGCCTTGATCAAGGCTTGCGAGATCTTCGAGAGTTTTGTTTACGAATGATTAAAGCTTATCCAAGGGGCACGTGTATCGGCCAAAGTTTTACGACGTCTGTGCAGTGATAGAGACAGAGATATACTAGGAAGGCAGTTAATAGTACCTGTGGTGGTCAGATACGAGATTTTCCACATGTGGAGGATTTCGGACATAGTGTTACTTTTATCCGAGATATATTGTAGCGATGAATCAGTCACAAAGTTCTTGAACCGAATACTATCCCAAAATCGCCCACTCGAGGAGCGAGAAGGAGAAACCAGGATAGTTGCCTTTTCAAGACCAGATCGGAGATCTGCGATGATTGGGTCTTGGCAGTGCCCCGGCTCAACATTGGCTTTGCGACGTTGGTCACCACTGCTCGTTACTTTCAGATTCTATTCCCCTCAGACACAAATATCACTGCTAACAGTCGTTTATTGCCTTCATTAGATCACGCCCTTTTTCAGCACACTGGGCAACGACTTCCCAACTCAAATAGCAGTGAAGGTCGACCCCACAGACATTTGTTGAAGGACCAGTGTATCACTCTCAGCGACGACCATGGACTACAAGACCTCCAAAGAAGCCTTCGTCTCTGGAATGACGGGGTCTTCGATCACTCATGTCAATATGATCTCACTTGTCTCTCTTGTAAGTGACCTCGTCATCAAACAGGCTCTCGTTCACACCACCCAGCCTGACTCACCGTAGTTCTCCATAGCTCTTCATTCATCTCTGCTTACACGTCTACCACCAACCTCTTCCCAATTAACCTTCATCCCTTCATTCCTAATCCTAATCCTTCCTCTCCTTCTCTCGGTCACACTTTTTGCGAACTCGCCTGGTCTTCTCAGCCTCATAATCTTGTTCCCAACTGGTGTTCTGCTCCTAGTCCCAAGACGAGAAAGCGGTGTTGTTCTTCCATACGTTGGTTCACCGAGTAGAGGTTCGGGGAATAGTAGCGAAGGCGAGAAAGATGATGAACCAAACGAGAAGAGAAGGAGAGGAAGGATACCGCTTTTGCCAGCGTTGACGACTTACAGGTCCCACATGCTGATGCTAACATTCATTAGCATATTGGCTGTGGATTTCCCTGTATTTCCACGTTCGCTGGCGAAATGTGAGACCTTTGGTGTATCCATGGTACGTCCCTCTCCGCGGACATGCAGATCATACACTGAACACCGTCCAAGATGGACCTGGGTGTAGGATCCTTTGTGTTCTCTCAGGGACTTGTCTCTTCACTGCCGATGATCAAGAATCCGCGATACCTCAAAGAACCCTTCATACCCAAGCTTGCACAAACTCTTCGAAAATGCCTTCCCTTACTCATCTTGGGACTCTTGCGCACTGTCTCTGTCAAGGGGGCAGAATACCCTGTACGTTCTTTCTATCGCGTCAGTTGAGGTTGACCAACCCGTATCAATATCAGGAACATCAAACAGAATACGGCACCCACTGGAATTTCTTCATCACCTTGGGCTTGATGCCTATTCTCCAAGTCTTTTTCCATCCTCTCATCGCCGTGCTACCCATCTCGTTGTTAGGTGTGGTCGTTGCTTTATGTAAGTCTACACCTCGCATTCAAGGGAACCTCCCGCCCTATACTGAAATATACTATCGGGTTAGCTCAACAACTCTTCCTCTCGTATGGCGGCCTTGCTTCGTATGTGCTTGATGCCCCACGTACGACGCTTATCAGCCACAACAAAGAGGGACTCGTTTCTCTCATAGGTGAGATCACACAGATTATAGTCGGACATACAGTTCGTCCTAATCTCTCGGATAGGATATCTTTCAATCCACCTCCTTGGCCTATCGTGCGGAACACTCATCCTCCCGCCCTCGCCCTCTTACTTCCGGCGACAGCAACAACAGCTGTACCAGCAACCCATTGTATCTCCCACTTCACCCACATCCCCTACCTACATGAATTCACCGAAATCTGCACGTCTGAACTCTGTCCGAGAGACCGCCTCCCAAGTCTCCAATGACGCTAACTATCAACTCCGAGAAAATGACAAAACCGCGATCGAACTGTTCTCATATGCGTTTGTTTGGTGGGTGTTCTTGGGATTCAGCCAATTATTTGGTGTCGGAGGTGGGGTTTCAAGACGGATGGTGAGTACTTCGCCAATTCTATGACCATATCTCTTCTACAACGAACTCGCTTACAACTCCTCTCAGGTCAACCTGCAATACATCCTATATGTCTCGGCATACAATACCACTTTCATGCTCGGATACCTTCTCTTGGACCTTCTCTTCTTCGCATCGCCGATGTCAAAATCTGTTTACTCCCCAACCTCAAAACTGAAAGTACACCCCGAAGTGAGAAGGAAGGACAGCATTCATTCAACTTATCCTTCTTCTCCATCAACTGCCGCGCCTGCGGCAGAAGTTGCGCCTGAGAAGAGAGGGAGTGCACCGACACTCCTGGATGCGGTCAACAAGAATGGATTGGTCTTATTCTTGCTGGTAAGAACTCATGGTCATAAACANTATTCAAATGTGGCTGACAATCGTACACCCCAAGGCCAACGTCGTTACAGGGTTGATCAACCTCTCAATACCGACAATGTACGCCTCGGACGGGCTGGCGATGGTGGTGTTAGGATCATATGCGTTCGGCATGTCAGGAGTTGCTTGGATCTGCAGAGGCAGGAAACTGTGGAGGTTTTGACGCTCGGCAGGAGGCCATGAGTGCGCTGCGGCACGCTTTCGTGGCAATGAGAATAAATAGGATATAGTACGACGGAACACCTCTTGCTGTATCATACCAACCACCCCAGGAGGATGGATCATGAGGCGAAATGGCGTGGATATAGACCCACAGATTTTATAAACATCACCAAGAGGTCTCCACTAGAACCACATAGAACCCCGTCAGCCCCACTCCCCAACCCCAACCTAGATCTCGTTCCTCCCATATGACGCGTCCCTCGATATCATGAGCTGTCGGCGATAAGAGCCAAAATCATCCTGTTGATACAACAAGGGTTGATAAGAATGATAGGGTATGAACAAACACGGCCGGGATAAGACAAGAGGGTAAGACGCACCGGTATAGATAGTAGAAGAAACTAATCATGTAGAACCCCAACTTGATGAACGTCTCCCTCTTATGATTCGGCAAACTACGGAAAATCTCTGTTGCGTCGTACATATGGTTCGAGGTCGTGATTTTGCGAACGTTGAAGGCGAGGAGAGGGGCGTTTAGGAGGAAGGCTGTGAATTGACCAGAGAGGAGGAAGAGGAGCGCCAAGAACGCGTGTGCGACATGTTCAGGGATGACGAACTGTGTGCATTGCGGATGTCCGAAAGAAAGGATGCCATGTTATGGCGCAATGGCAATGAAATGAGTCAATGGACTTGCATAGGAGGATTTGGTGAGGAACACAGACCTGGTTCAGCTTGTTGCACAGGTCTATGGGGTTGATGTAGTCGGTTTCCAGATCGGAGAACATGATGATCTACATTATAGACGATTGAAAGTTGAAAATGCGGGATAGGTGAGAGCCGCCGAGAGATAGAGGAGGTAGTTGGCTAGATTTGAATAACGGGAAGACAAATTATGGATATTGGGACGTACGAAGAACACGGATGTGAACAGAAGCCCAGCATCGAAAAGCACCGCGAATAGGAATAGCCACCCTAATTTTCGATTCCAGATTCGGGGGAACGAGATTCAAGGGAATATGTCGGTATCTCTTCGAGCTTCCAAGATACTGGATAACCTCACCTGCGCCCATCTTGAAATTGTCACTTCCACGAGATTATGGTAGGGTTGTGTTGCTTGTCAAGTACAGATGGCGAATCCTAGCAGAAAAAGTGACTCCGAATTCCGTGAGTTGCTGAACAGTGAGCAGCCGAGGTAGGATCCAGGGAAAGAGGTAAGGAACAGGAATGTGGTGCGCGTGGTGCCAGCAAGCGTTGCGTCCACATCGACGGGCGCTCCTTTCCTGGGAATTGAAAAACATGACCCAGAAAAGGAAT
Source organism: Meripilus lineatus (assembly GCA_027627245.1). Lineage (NCBI taxonomy): Eukaryota > Fungi > Basidiomycota > Agaricomycetes > Polyporales > Meripilaceae > Meripilus > Meripilus lineatus. The sequence goes on along the minus strand of JANAWD010000171.1, from coordinate 35,295 downwards.
ATAGGCGCTTATGGTATTGTTACAAAACTCCAGTTTTCCGATCGCCAAGGGAACCTTCACACCTTGCAACTGCAACTCCCCCACATCTACCCTTCTCTTCCTTAGCAGATTAAAGGAACCGTCATTAACAATTTCATTCATCGGTAATCTCTGAAGCTGATATCACTTGGCGCACAGCTGCCCAGAACATGGTCTCGACGCCTCAACGTAACTTTGACCTCATTGACTTGTTTGACAGACGTCTAACACTTGATCTCACAGGAGGTGATGCGTGCCCCCAGGCATCTCCACAATTTCCTTTGGAGATCCAGGAACTTGTTATCCAATCCATTGGCCCAGACGACAACACCCTTGAAGGCCATCTTTCTTCCTCTTCCAGCACATTCCAAATGGACGTGTGGAACCATCAAGAGAGATGCCGTTTACTCTCTTCGTGTGCTCTCGTATGCCGTGCATGGGTTACCCAATGTCAGATACTCCTCTTCTCGTGGATTGTTCTCCCTGGCTCTAAGCAACTGGATAATCTGTTCCATTTCTTCCTTCTTCCGGGCAATCACAAGTTCGAGAAGAACATCTGCCGTATCTCAGTGGTGTACAAAAGTCCACGTTTCAAACTTGGTGAAGCACTGCCACGTATTGCAGCCATAAATCCTCCCAACCTATCCCGAATCGATATCGTACCTGAAGGCTGGTACGCCTTTCCATTTCATTCCTCCCTTCCAGCCCATACATCTCGTTTGCGAACCCTCCGTACGCTCTACATCGACATGTTGCAGTTTACCCATTTGGCAGAACTGCGTCGATTGATAAATTCGTTTCCTGGGATTAGACATGTCATTTTAGATAACACACTCAGCATCGGCGAAGATAGGCTGGGAGACTTCAGGCCGTTCCCCAGGAAGGCAGCACCGAGCCTGAATACGGTGGCCTGCATGTCCGCGTTCTCGCGGAAAGCTACGGTACCCTTGATTTTATGGCTTTCTCCTTCCAATGCAGCCTTTCACCCACGTGGGGTTTCGGGGTTTGGTTTAGCAGTACCCATGATTTCAACAAAGCTTGCAAAGTTCCTAGAGTGCCTACACCCTCCAATGAGGAGTGACAGGGCTTCCTACGAGTTATGGCAGTGGAAACGCCCCACCATCAATGACAAAGCTTATCGTCACTGTAGGCATCCTCAGAATAACGTTGTGAGCAACTTACTAAGGATTATGCACAGGGATATTGATCTGTCAGGCCGATAATGTGACAACTAGATGCTTTGTATTCCGGGAGGATTCGACATTTCCACAATCGACGTTCCGCTTTCATCATCTTGTGGGCATCGAACTCCGAGCTCCCGGGGTACTCGACGACGGGAACGAGGGGTGGAAAGAATTCTCCAATGTCGTCGACAAGCTACTATCACAACAACAAGAGTTAGTCAGCCTCGAGAAAAGGGAGTTCTATTTCTCCTCAAAGACGACGTCCGGTTATTATTCAATGGGTGTTGACAAGACGATGGAGGAGTGTACCTCTCAGATTTTGTATGCGACAGAACCGCTGCGCATCATAGAACGTACATATGAACTAAATATCACGATTGACGATGTATTTATAGACACTTCTCTGTCGTTACAATAATGTGCCTCCGAATAGACGGAGCGTTGACGACCCCTATTTCGCAGGTACTGTGCACCTCTCATCATGCCAAGACATATAACACGATTGATTCCCTCTTATTATTGTATCCAATTCTTCGTTCACCGTATACAAAAATATCACAAGGCGAACCGAACACCGATCGTCAATGCTTCGAACTTGGCTCACTTACCCAAATGCCGAGCTGACGCCCTTCCCTTCTAAGCAAGCTAATTACCAGATATGGTCGAAAGCTTGATCAAAATCACCAAAACTGGAACAGAACAGACTCCAGAAATACATGAGGCTACCTTTCGTCTCCATTCTCGATCAAGAAGCAAGCAGTACGTGACAGATGCGTCGAACGCGGTCGCGTTTTGTTGACAAAATTCACCTGATGCCACGCGTTCGAAATATATTAATACCAGGCTGTGTGGGTGGCACTAACCCTGCTCTCCTCTGCTCTCCCATCTCCCCCTCCTCTACTTCCTCTTTAGAAAACCCGCAATCTTTACTATTGCCATTGGTGCGCATTTCTCATTCCTTGGTCTGGTGATATTCACCTGATTTCGTTTCGCTCAGGTCGCAGGATAGGTAAGTGCAAGGTGAGTTTCCCCCTTTACGACTCACTTCACCACAGGTAAACCGGTTTCCCCTTCTCTACATTTCTAACCTTCAACAGTCGAGCTTGCATTTTCCACCTTGCTTCTTCTTCTCCTCTCCTCCTTTCCCACTCGCCTTTCTCCTCCCTTTTTGTCTCGTAGATAGTCGCTTGTGTTCTCATGTAATTGTTGAGTCGGTCGCGTCTGAGAGACAAGTACTCAGTAGCGCAGGTTCTGTTTCTGCGCTATCGAGTACTTCCTGTCTTATGCCTGAGACTCCCTGTAGCAACGGCCGTTCTTCCCGATGGGCCTGTGCTGTTGGGAGCACGTCTGATCAAAACTAATTGGTCTTGAATCAGGTGTGCTCCCCAAAGTAGAATTCTTCTCGTTGTTCGTGATATGTACTTGTCCTTTTACTTCATTTTTTACCTCTTTTCTTGGTAAAGTAATATAACCCGAAAAATTTATGTTTGTTATTTCAACAAGAAATGATTGTGATACGACCAGCGCAGATAAATATCCTACTAGCCACCACTAAACGTCAGCATCATGTTGAGTCCCTATACAACTGGTGAAATCTCCCGAATAAAGGGGTTGAGCTCCATGAATTGAAGTGAATCGCAGTGTAGACCGCCCGGTAACCGCGCCTGATCTTGATATAGTACTCTTTCCGCCCTCTTCTATGAATCCGAGTTTCATTCCACGATAAACTCGACAGGCCATGATGTTGTATACAGCTAAGTTTGGTACGAAACTGACGGCACGATAGATCGGCGAAAATGCAGGATTGAGCATAATCGAGAGTGTAGCAACGTTTACCAAGACGGTGACACTGGAAAGGAGGTTCACAAATGTCAACAAGATCGACTCTACATCGTTTGGCGTTGACCCAACTTACAAATAATACTGCTGCCCTGTACGCACCAGTAGTCTTGAGACCTGCGGCATCTCGTTGGTACTGAAGAAGGTCTTGAGCTTCTCCTTCCACGAACCAACGAAAGTTTGTAAGATAATCTTCGTCGAGATGGCCAGGAGAACCATGGTATCATGGAGCATGACAGTTATGGCACCTGAAGTACAATACGGACGCACGGTAGTCGCGATACAGGTATGGAAGACGTTGGAGTAGTTGAAGGTCACGCAGAACGGTTGGATCAGCGCTCCTGCGAGCACCGACAACCAGAGGGTGGCAAAGAATCCCTGGGTAATCTTGGAATCGTAGAAGACCGCCCTGATGCGTATCACGAAAAGAAGAGAATTGGGAGGGAGGGAGATCATGCTTAGCCAAATCATTGGCTTAACAGCGTCGTGGCACTTTGCCTCCATCGCGGTCTCGGCGAATTGATTGACAGAATCCGAGCCTTCTAATGGTGTGACCGTGCACAGAAAGCTCACGGTTGCAGTGAGAAAAGCAAATGCGCTGATGCTGTAACAACGCCTCAGATGTGTGAATCACAAAAATATCACGAACAAACCGAGAAAATAGGTAGACCACATCTGTGAGGGACGATTTGAATTCTCTGAATAGCCTGATGTCGTCTGAAAGGGTCAGGAAGCTATCCCATAGCCATGCCTATAGGATGGGTGACCCGTTAATTATATCAAGTACCAGATCAGCACTGATGAATGGAGGCTTACCGCATACGTTGCGACAGCGATATAGCGTATCACCCTGAATCCGTCTGCGAGCTCTGAAAATTTGGCTGGGTCGGGGGTCCAGGGTGAATTCAAGCTCATCTTGCGAAGTGAGGATAGAAATGCACATCTCCAGACTTTTGAGGCTCCGTTCTGGCGTCTACTTGCACTCTCATTTTACGATATTGGGTTCAATCAGCTGTCAGATACACTAATGGGTACACGTGTACCCTATTATCCTCTGGCATCTCCGCATCTTCTCGTGGACGTGAATGTGAACCAATACAAAAGGATCAAGGACAAGAAAAGGACTTTCCCTGACCCCAAAAGGATACGATGTGGTCATGAGTGGTGGTTCATAGTAAGTGAGTACTGCTCACCGGATCGCATTCAGTGCAAGAAGATAAATGTTCATCATCGAAGATGTTATGCCATCTGTGTCAGAACAAGAAGCGCCTACTTGCTGTCACTGTCATCACGAAAAGGAAAATTCAAGAGCAAAAAGGCAAATAATTGACAAATCCAGGAGCTGGACGTTCCAGAAGTGAGGGGACGTAGCGTCCACGATACAGTTTGAACAATCCAACAAGTATCCAACAGTCCTCCAAGTTGGCTGTCCACTCCCAACCTGCATCCAGGAACGAACGCATGGACACAAAAGGCACGACCCCTGACGTTGAGATAGAACATATCTGCGGTTTCTCAGGTAGAACTGGGTGGCGATTTTGTGTCTGCAGTATTTTTCACAGATCAGTGATTGTCACAGACCCGAGCTACGACGCACCTCGGGTAGCACAAAAGAGAGCAGAAAATGGGGACATATGACTTGGCATACCAGCATATCCGACAATATAATTCGTACCCCACTCACTTCGACCCTATAGATGGTATGTAGCGATTGATCCGCACGTCGAAGTCGTCTCAGGCTTGAACCAAAAGAGCTCAGCGTCGTATTACGGTGGGAGGAAAAGGAGCAAAGCTTTGGCCGCTTGCTAGTTCTGATGCTGCATATGTGATTGACCATCATTGAAAACATCGGTATTCACAACGACGATGATTGCAAGAGCCTCAGCCAGGTACGAAACAGGCATACGTTGTCGGTGTTTGACTTTGATTCTTCTGATAGACGCCCTTCGAGCGCTCTACCTACCGCGACTCGTCAGTGGTTGCGATCATGCTTCCATTGCCTCCCATCATCTCCTCCTCTTGTTGAAATTGATTCCTGAGCCGTCAGTTGACTTGATGACGGAGACCAGAAAGGAGAATTTCGTCGAGCACAAGTGAAGAGGCAATTGATTCCGAGACCACCGACATGTAGTGATTTTTCGTCTCGCCAACGCTCGACGAGAGAAGATGGTATCCTCGGATGTTGCCTGTGACAGAACTGGTGCGCCTGAATATATATAAATATCACCCGAAGATCACTCGCTATCAACGATCTTGATGCTGTATATCCCTCTACCTCTACAGGAACATGCCCCCAGAGAGATGGATGAATCATTCTTGCTCCGCGAACACCATGTATCACTCATTTGACTGAATCGCAGACACAGAATGCGATATATTTCGTGCTGTCGTTACCACCAATACGATATTTTGTCGTGTACACCCATCTCACGGACCAGCACATCACCACTCTGCAAGCAGTGTCGATACTGATCCTCGTCGTCATCGTCATTTACACATATCATCATCTCGTTCAGTCCCTATCTGACTGCTGACACCTCCCGAAGAGATAGGAAGAACTCCATGAACAGAGGTGAATCGCAGCTCAGACCGCCCTGTCAACGCGCCCGACCTAATAAAAGTGCTCTTTCCACCATCCTCGATGAAACCAAGTTTCATTCCACGATACACCCGACAAGCCATGATGTTATAAATCGCCAAATTTGGCACGAAACTGACAGCACGATAGATTGGAGAAAAGGCCGGGTTGAGCATAATCGAGAGTGTCGCAATGTTAACCATAACGGTGACGCTGAATAGGAAAGACCAAGTCATGTCACCCAGATTGGTTCCCCGATGTCAAATTTGGAACGTTCTTACAAGTAATACTGTTGCCCGGTCCGCATCAGGAGTCTTGAGACCTGTGGCATTTCACTAGCACCGAAGAACGTCTTGAACCTCCCCTTCCACGAGCCAATGAATGTCGAAAAGAGGATCCTAGTCGAGATGGCGAGGAGTACCATGGTATCGTGAACCATGACCGTGATTGAACCTGAGGTACAATACGGGTGTACGGTGGTCGGGATGCAGGTATGGAAGAGGCTGTTATAGGTGAAGGTGACGCAGAACGGTTGAATAAACGCTCCCGCGAGCACCGCCAACCAGAGAATGGCAAAGAATCCCTGTATACCCTTAGAATCGTAGAAGACCGCTCGAACGCGGATGACGAAAAGGAGGGAATTGGGGGGAAGGGAAATCATACTGAGCCAAATCATTGGCCTGACCGCTTGGTGACATTTCGACTCCAACGCAGCCTCTGTTAATACTTTCATAAAACTTGGCATACCGTTGCTTTCTAGGATCAGCGGCGAGGCTGTACAGAGGAAGGTCACGGTGGCAGTCAGGAAAGCAAGTGCGCTGAGTCTACAACAAAGTTCAGCGATGTGCCATGCTAAAGCGTGGAGAACCAACCGAGAAAACAGATAGACCGCATTTGTAAACGATGGCCTGAAATCTCTGAATAACTTGAAGTCGTCTGATAGCGTAAGTGAACTATCCCATAACCATGCCTATTGGAAAGAATGAAACTCAATACCAAGGGTATAGAACAGCAGCTGAAACAGGAGACTCACTGCATATGTCGCAACAGTGATATAGCGGACCACCCTGAATCCATCTGCAAGTTCAGAAAACTTGCTTGGATCGGGGGACCATGGGGAGTTCAAGCTCATCTCGTAAAGTGAAGACAGACAATGGCAGATTCTCGACCTTTAAATTAAACCTGTGGTACCTGCTGACACCTTGAAATTGTGGATTTTGAGTTCGGTCAACCGTCAAACAGAGGAGATGGTGCGCATCTTCTCGCATTGCCCTTTGTACATCAGTGACAAGCGGCACAGAAGGAAAATACCGAGAAAAGGAGCCATAACAGCCTCACTAGGATACTCTCCGGTCATGTGCGGTAGCTTACAATTAGTAAGTAAACGTCACTGGACCATATCCAGGGCCAGAAATACGCATCTTCATCATCGAAGAGCATACACCATCTGTGGCGGAACAAAACGTGCCTAGTTGCTGTCGCCCTCAAGAATAAAAAGGCAATTCCGAGTACGAAATAGCAATACTACTAATACAATCAAGAGTGGTGCTTTCCAGAGATGGATGGTAATGACGTACGCAAGAGGGATAGAACAAACGAACAATCCAACAGTCCTTGGCTGTTCAGTTTCTAGACCACATCGAGCAATGACCGCATTCATCTGATCAGACGTTCCCAACCTGAAGTGCGTTGGAGCGGAAGATCGTCAGCAACGCCCCGAAGGACATGTTCCCGGTGCCAAAGGATCAAAATCAGGCACGAAGATCTGATTCTTGACACAACGACAGACCCGGGCTCGCCGGCGACGGTGTCAAGAGCCTTCGACTGTTAATCTTAATCATCAGTGGTAGTATTCAAGTTGAAGGGTGTCGAGATGAGTACCCACAGTGCAACAATTTGATATCCCGAATACTTTCACTTACATTCCACTTTTATGAGAGCATACCGAGGATGTGACGATCGAGTATCAATCCGCCTTTGGGGCGACTCGGAATCCTGATGATCTTGCTGCAAGCGTCGGTGAGAGGGCTGAGTTTTAACTTGTCCGCAATGTCCTCCATTGCGTGCTTTGTTGGGTTTCGGGGCTGGAAAGGGAGAGGTGGCGCCGGGAGGCCAAGGATGGTGAAAGGTCGATCGGGATGAGTGATGGGCAAGATGTCGGGAAATTTGAATATACTGATGGACAATAATCTTGCGCAAATCCGCACGTCGTCCCTCCGACTGTCCCACCAATCGGAGAGACGTAAATGAATCTGTTGCTGCTATTTAGATAAGGTACTCACATGCCGAAATCCCAGTCCGAGATATATATACAAGTTTTCCACCACTCGGAGAGACTGACATTGTGTCCTAGTCCGATCCTATCGTCGCGTCACGGTTCTCTACCGCAATTGCGCAACTTCAACAAGCTTCGCAACAACAGTTGCTCTGAGAGGCAAAGACCTGTTTCTTGAATGATGATGATTATGTGCTTCCGCATAACATTAAAAGCTCGTTGATAACAGAAATACAGGAAAAAGGGATGCTTCAAGTCAATCAAGTTGTGGTCGACACATGCCGACCCGGACCACGGATAGCCGCTCACTCCAAATGGAAATTAGGCGCGGTCGTTCACCGGAGTTACCAGCCATCAGTCGTCGAACGCCGGTTGAAACTCGTTCAGACAAAGAGCATCGCAGAAAATGTATAGATCAGTTCTATTTCAGATCGCGGTACANNNTNNNNATGTACANNACAATGNTCACCCTAACNNNNGGACGACACAGGGAACTTCAAGCAACACCGACAACGGCAGGGCACAGCCCAATACACCTACACGATGATAGATAATAGAGAGACATAACGGAAAATGAAGGAGTGGATATCCCGTTAATCGAGATAGATATACGGAGACAGTGGGGGGAGATGACTTCTACAAATGTTGGAACACTTTCACGTAATTGATCTTGAACGTCGCATCTAAGAATAAACGGATGCCATGTTAGTTTCCGAGTCTTCTTTCGACATAAGGACCAACTCAACAACTCACCTTTGAAATTCTCAGGATCAGCAACTCTCTGGGCACAAGTCCCAGGGCACCCCTGTGCATTATAAGTAGCCCCAGCCCAATCACCACAAAGAGTAATATCAAAGATAATCTGATGGATCATGGAAAGCCTCCGCGACATTGCACCCAGAACCAGTCAAAANNGATGCCAGCACGGAGCAACCCCAAGTTGATGGCTTTGGCTTTCCACCTAGTGGATTAGTCCTTGAGGAATCGCATTACGAGGGAAGAACCACACATTGATAGCATCTTCGTCCCAAGTGTGCGCGAAAACACCACCGCCGTTGGCGTTGAATCCTTGACCATGGGATTTGTTGTCGTCCATGACGAATGCGCAGCCTTCGTTATTGTTGCCACTGCTAAGGCAAGTAGTCCCGAGTTGACGTCCGGTGGTATTGGTTGTCCTCTGGACCTTTGTGCAAGTGTTGCTTGTATGGAGAGTCACTTGATTGACATCTTGGCCGTTCACACCCTCTGTCATTTCCAAAATTCGTAAAGTGGCCTGGGAAGTAAAGAGTTGACGGAACTCACCGAGAATGTCTATCTCTCCGGCGTTAGGCCAGTTGGGCCCGACGGACCAGTATGCGGGCCACAGCGAGCATCCAGTGGGCATAGCCTTGATATCAGCTAGGAACAAAGTCCCCGCGTTGTAACTCTTCTTCGAGCTGACCCGAACACTGGGAACAACGGCATCAGTAAAGACAACCCACAACTTCTCCGTGACTGGGAATACTCACGACTTGCGGTGATCACCTGGCTTCAACTGCGTAGTACTATCCACAGCGAGCAGAATAGTCCCATCACCCTGTACAGCAGCCAGTCCACTACCGAAAGCTTCGCCTCTGGGAACGTAATCGACAAGACCGTGGGTTGGATCGTCTTCCGAGAAGAAGTCAACCATACTGAAGAAACCCAGTTAGCCTTCATAAGCTCCAATTCGAGTGAGAGTAGCGCATATACTCACTCAAAGAAAGAATTCTTATCGTAATTGTCGACGAGTTTGTATGTGGATGCACGACAATCGATATCCTGGATAACTCGACTAGCAAGTTGATGATGCCGACGACGGAGAGAAGGAGAACCATATTGATGAGACCGAGAGAGGACCGAGAGTGGGAGAGCGAGCAGAATTGCAGTAACGATTCCGACCATTGTTGATGAAAGTGTTGCAGTGTTTTAAAGATGATTTGCGGACGGTGATCCTAGAAGTCAAACAGAGAGCAGTAAGGGAATGTGTGAGTGTACCGAGGCACCAGGCCGGGCTGTTCCTCGAGACAAGGGAATGAATGAGTGAAGGGAGGTGAGAGGATGGAGAGACCATGACCAGACCTCAAAGGTCTTATAAGACCCCGCCGATCGACAAGCCACAAATGTGGCCTTTTCTGTGAAAGGCCAATGGCCGAAGAGAGATCGACAAGGCAAGCAAACATTTCATATTATAGCTGTAATATGTTCTGCGGAGGAAAAACTTGTTTGTCTTTCTGAAAATGAAACAAAGGAACTTTTGTTGTGCCGAGACCACATCCAAAAAGTATTTCTCGGGTCCTGGGCCTTTCATGACGGGCGCATAATTTAGCCGCTGCAGTGCATAGTTGATGGCATGGGCGCACAGTGGCCTTGCAATGGGGAGGAAAGGCGGGGTGCTTGGCCATTGGGCGTTGCCAACCCGAACCAATGACGACAGACCTTTGATCCTTTGCCTCGCACAACGCCACCAAGTCCTTCTTCCCCTTTGGGCTGGCACGTGGCGGCCACATGGACTCCCACAGATATTTCTGAACATAATAACTCAATTCTCGATAATTCACACCATCGAACAGACGTACTTGTTGCCATCCCAAGATAGAACATTTTCCCAATACGACATCTCATGATTAACATCAAGATCTTCCGAGATTTGCACACTGCCAACCAACACTCTCAAGTGTCAGACTCCTCCTTTACTTTCTCTTTACTATCCTTTGCCTTTGGCTCCTCCGATTTCTCCGCAACAACTCCTGTGCTCTTTGCATCTTCGCTTGCTTCACCCTCGGTCTGTGTTTCTTTCACATCCTGCGACGTCACCGAAGGTTTTGCTGCATCGGAGCCACCCCGAATCAGCTCAACGCATCCAAGCCCAGGCCACGAAGCAACCTGCTCACCTTTACGCAAGCCAACAATAGGTCTCCGCATCGTTCCTTTGCCACCCATAACTGCAGAGGTCGTAGCTTAAAGTTAAATTGAAGGTGAGCGTACCCCCACTGCGGAAGCAATTCCACACCAGGTGTGGCACCAGCTTTAATCGATAATCCTCGAGGCTTCCTCGTGCATCTACAAGGACCCAACCCAGGTCGCAGACCTTTCCAAGGGGACTGCGAGACCATGATGCCGTAATCTGCGCAGAGTACACGTATCTCCACGTCGTCATCCTCGTCATCACTTACCTCTATCTATATCCCATCACACCAAACCAAACCGAGAGAATCTGAGGTCGTGAAGCACGGGCGTGACATTACAGTAATGGGCAACAAAACACACAAACAAAAGAGGAAAAAGAAGAAACAAGAAACGAAACGATAAGAAGAGAAAAACGGAGATAGAAACCAAAGGAAGAGGAAAAGAAATTACTTAGACCAGATTCGGAGTTCCAGCACCCTCTAACCCAAGTCCAAACATGACTCCCTCTCCCCCATCTTCCCCATCCCTCTATCGATTCGTTCCAGCCATGAAGTCGTCCCAACCGTATTAAAAGATAGATCTGTTTTCTCTCGGATACCCTATCCCATTTGCCCCAACCAACCGTCGAGAAGTATGGGCAAATTGTCACTTGAGAAGGTGCGAGGAAGGGTATCGAAAACACGCCAGGGGGTCGTTTACTCGCTGTCTGCGATAAGAGCGACGATCATACTGCAAATTTGAGAGGTCGTGTGATATTAGTTATCGAAGGAACCGAATGCCACCATATCATGACTTACCGATACAAGTAGTAGAAGAAGCTCAAGAGGTAGAAACCAAGCTTGATGAAACTCTCCTTCTTGTGGACAGGTAATGACCGGAAAATCTCCGTTGCATCATACATATGAACTCCATTCCGAATCCTATCATGAAATGAATAGGAAAAGGATGGAAGGTGAGTATATGACGAGAGCCTGGGAGAAACGAGCCACGTACTTGTTGACGTTAAACGCTAAGAGAGGTGCGTTTAGTATGAAAGCTATCCATTGACCCGATAACAGGAATAACACCGCCAAGAATGCATGTGCTATGTGCTCCGGTAATACAAACTATTCAGAAACGACAAAGGTTCAGAATGAGGACAATGAATGACAAGAACAACAAAGTGGATACGTACCTGGTTCAGCTTATTGCACAGATCTATAGGATTGATATAATCACACTCCAAGTCGGAGAACATGATGATCTACAGCACAATCGAACACCCAAAGAGAGTCATACGAAGACGCGTCGTCGCAAAAGTCATCAGCCCAGGGAAATTTCACAAGAGCGCAGTATTGAAGAACACGTACGAAGAACACCATCGTGAACAACAATCCCGCAGCCATCAAAACTGCAAAGAGGAACAACCATCCTACACAACACAAACAAAAGCCACGTCAACTCACATCCACAGACCCTTCCTTCCCAGCACGCAATCCCTAGCAAAACCAAAAAGACACAGCACATACCTGCACCACCCATTATGCGCGTCTAGCTCAATCAAGAGAAAGAACCTCGAGGATAAAATAGATATAGGGATGAAGCAAAGCCAGTCGTGCTCCTTGACTTAAGGAGAAAAAAGATGTAGTGACCCTTGACGGAGAGAAAACGGTGGAGGGAGAGGGAGTACAAGCAAAGCAAAACCCAAAGGTGGCTTTATACAACTTGCGCGAAAGAGCAAGGACCACCGTGACAATTCCTCTCGCGTGGCAATTGACGTAGGCAAAAGTCACACCCGTCACGAAATCATGCTGATGACTTGCTGATGACCGCGTCACACTCTCGCCGTCAGCGTGTTCGAATTCAGCCATCCAGACCAGTTGAACGAGGTAGCAGCATTGCATTGACCGACAAAACACACCCAAGTCTCATAAGGTAATAGTTACTAGTACCCAGCGCCTGGATAAGACGATATTACAATCACATACAAGAAAAGGAAACCTAACAAGAGAACAGCTAGCAACGACGATGACAGAATGGTGGCAGGAGCGGGGAGGAGAGGAAATACACCAGCAGAAAGGTTCTATATTAGACGAGCATGTTCGTTATGGGTTTATCATATCGGTCCATCAGCGTATACACGAAAAAAGCGGTTACGGGGCTCGTGCGCGCCCTCACATGCAGATTTTAATCAACTTCCATCTTCGCAGCAGGTCCACGTCGGCCACCCCGACCCCGACCTCGTCCACGACCCCTTCCACCACCACGCTGAGGTTGCTGTGTGTACTCGAGAGGGTTCGCACCAGGCGGTGCAACCATAACAGTTGCTCGTGAGTCCTGGGCGATGATCTCATCCGACCTCAATTTCCTGTGACACGATCCTCATAAGCACGGCACTCCATGAGTGAGTATTCTTGTACTTACGACGAGTTTTTTGACGATGGCGAATCGTCCATGAGAACGTCTACGCTCCCAAGGTCCTGGACAGCAATGCCCAACCGACCACCAAGTGACGCATTCACTCCTCCCACAACCTTCACCTCAAGCGTTCGGCCATCAGCAGGCTGTCCATGAAACTTGGCAACAGCTGCCTGAGCATCCTTCTCGTGTTTGTAAATGACTCGCACTTGAACTGTGTCACCCGGACTCTTCATCAATTTTGCTTCCGTAATGGGTCCGCAACGCTTGAAGATCGCCTTTAAAGGGGAAGAAAAAACAAACAGAAAACCGTACCGTCAGTCTCAAGTTTACGCATGAAAGGCATGGTACCCAGGTAAGAAACATACCTCAACGTCCTCAGCGGTTGTGCCTTTCGCAAGGCCACCAACCTGTACAACATTGCCTCTCGAGCTAGCACCCTTAATAGACAACCCTTTCTCCCCATTCGCCTCTCTCAAAGCCCTATCAGACCATCGACATATTCATCTTTGGCACATTCTGCGAACCACCAAGCCGAGCACTCAAACTCTTATCATTGACTCCGTCGGGAGAAGAAGACTTCTTGTCATTCGGGCCACGATAAAGATCATGCTCCCACGTTCCGTTAATGTCGCCCTTTGGTGGTCGGTGGCTTCGGTTCTGTATGCGTTATGCGTCAAGACATGGCAACGGAAAACGGGTAGTGGGAGAGGAGAGGAGGGTGATGAATCCACGGAAATGAATGGTCAGGGTCACGTATGTAAAGCAGTTCGAATAAGAGAGCGTTTCGTTAAGGAGAACATTCGGACTTGAGAAATTGGGAGATGTTGGCGCACATATGGGGAAGATCCTCCGCGGTTGTTTCCCTTGCTGCGAACGGGTCCGACTGAGCTAGTCGTTGCGGGGATGCTCATACGCTCAAGAAGAGACGCCATTGTGCGTTAAAGATGCGATACTGAGAGGTTTGAGATGGGGAAGGAGGAGGAGGGAGTCAGGGTGGTGGAAGGAGTGAATGAGATTAGAAACCCGCACTGCTGAGCCCTCTGTGCCACAGCCCTTCCTCCCTTTGGTTGTGTTTGGCTCACCGGCATTTCCCACGTGGTTCGGACCCTTCATGATCTGGACCATCGAGCACCATGACTCGGACTCAACAGCGGCAACCGATTTCCTTCTCGCACACACACATCGAAGAAACCGAAGCGATCCGTAACAAGAAAAAAATCCAGGATTGATAAATACACCATACAAAGATATCAAAGACAAACTAGACTACAGCTTCGCCTTCGCTCCAGTGAACTCGGGTTCTGTCAAGATCTCCTTCTTTGCCTGCTCCTTCAATTCTCTCCTCAAGATCTTTCCAGCAGCACTGTAGAGAGTATAAAGGGTCAATATTGGTTCAAACGATACAAAGAAGCAGTGCTCTCACCTCTTGGGGATAGCACCAACGACCACAACACCTGAAGTGATAAATCGAATCCTTCAGAACGAATATTTGGGTCAAGATATGGGAACAACCTACCACCACGGAGATACTTATGTTTCGCAACACGTTTCTGGACCCAGGTCTTGACCTCCTTAGCAAACTTCTTCGCCTCTTCTCCCTTCACTCCTTTGGCATGGACAATGTACGCCCTATTCAGGTGTCAAGCCAATTCTTGCTTCAAGATGATAACTGGCTACATACCTAGGAAGTTCAGTGGCTTCTCTTTCAGAGTCAATACCGATGACAGCAGCGTCTACGATCGCTGGGTGCTGCAAGAGCACGGCTTCGAGCTCGGCAGGGGGGACTACGCGCCTGCTTAGATTTGACGTCAGACAACGAAGCAAAGAACATACCTTGGAATCCCTGCAGGAAATCCCGTGAGTATGACGTTGAATCTAGTGGGGAGTCTATGCTAACCTTATACTTGATCAGTTCTTTCCGACGATCGACGATGTAGTAGAAACCCTCTTTGTCTCGAATGGCAATATCTCCAGTCTTGAACCATCTATCAGGGGTAATTGCATTTTCGGTCGCAGTGACGTTATTGAGGTATCCCTGTGGAGGATGGGCATCAGACTTTAGTCACTCGATAAATTTCACTGCGGACCTTCATAATGCTTGGGCCACGGAGCCACAATTCTCCGGAATCGCCCTCTTTTGCGTCCTTGACATCATCAACCACGAGACGGGCTTCAAGGTTAGGTAGGAGTTGTCCTACGCTTCCCACTTTGCTCAAGGAATACTCGAGCGAGAGTAGGTGCGTGGTCGGAGACGTTTCCGTCAAGCCGTACCCTAACGAACCCTCCGTCAGTCTATTCGTCTTCCCTCGAGATACGATCCTATTCACCTTGGTTAACGTAGACGTCTGCTCCAACGGTTGCCAGTTTCTTGCGAACGGCATTGACCAAAGGTCCACTCAGAGGAGCAGCCCCAGAGAAGAGGAATTTCAGGGTTGTCATGTTGAATTTCGTCACAGCTGCAAGGTTCACATTCGGTCACGAGAGCAAAGCGTGGCAGAAACGAGTGTGCCCACCTGGGTGATGTGCCATAGCGAGACAGATTGGGGGCACGATCAAAGCGAAGGTGACCTTGTACTTCTCGATGTTTCGGCAGAATTCGACTGGATCAAACCTTGTCATGATGACGACGGGAAGCTCGCGGGCAAAGGGGAATTGGAGCAACTTCACAGCGCCTGCCCAAGGCCATTATTTCCCGGGACAGAAGACATTGAAATGGAACACATACCATAGATGTGGTAAAAGGGGAGAACGCCGAGCATCACATCCTGAGATGTTGTTGGAGTAAAGAAACTGTCTACTATGTCAACCACAGAAACTATGTTCTTGTGCGTCGTCTACAGAACCCATGTTAGCACCTCGGTAGTCAAATTGTCAGAATTCTGAATGTGAGAACGGCTTACCTCGACTCCTTTTGGCTTCCCAGTGGTCCCTGAGGAATAGCACAGATACGCAGTCTCATTCGACAATTCCCCTGCGAACTTCTCCTCGACCCTGAAAATACCCTTTCCAAGGATATCCGTCAGACGAATGAAATCACCACTCCACTTCGTCTCAGGTGAAACCTTCCAATCCGCCACAATGATCCTCTGCTTTGCCTGAGCAGGACTGAGCCCAAGACCCTTGAATGTCTCGAGGACAACAGGCAGCAAGGCCGGGTGAACCAAAACCACTTTAGCCCCACTGTCGTTCCATTGATGCTCAACCTCGCGGGGTGTATAAGCACTATTGGCGAGCGTAGCACGAATACCAGCAGCAACAGCTCCAAAGAGCATGACAGGCCAAGCAATGGTATTAGGGCTGAATATCATCAAGGTATCTCCCCTCGACAACTGCACACCTCCCAGCTTTGCAAACTCTTCCCGAAGACCCCAAGCACAGGAAAGCGCCAACTCCTTGAGCTCCCCCCTAGTTACGGCGAACCCTGTTTCCGCATCTATGAAAGCAGGTCGTGAAGCTTGTGCTTCGTTGAATCGAGTACCGAAGAGGTGGGTGAAGATTGACTCGTCTGGGATATGAACAGGAGGGACGTGGGATGTGTAGATCTTCATTTTCTACGCTGGGAAGGTTGGTGGTGACGATGCGGGGTAAGTAGGACGAGTACGAGTCCTCCTAGGGCCAGAGCAGTGTAGGGGGGTTCGACTTGTGGGAAACACAGCCTGATGGTTTTGAGGCCATCTTGGCGTATTTAGCCCCCGCCCGGCTTTTCCACGGACCGGCTGGGACTTGATATGGAGATGAGAATCAAAAGGTTAAGGTGCATACGGAGGTATTCGGTGGTGAAAGAGAAAGTTTTATTGGACGCTCGCAGTTACGCCCAAACCCTCGTTGTTCGAATGTCTTGATGAAAGATTTTGCTCGGGTGATGTGGGGATTGTGGGGTCTTGAAGGTGGATATGACGAGCCTGGGAAGGAGCCCTCGGCATGCGGACTTGGCGAAGGCCGAAGCTATCATCGGTGGAAGCTCTTCCCTGTTTGGGCGTGTTCTCATCAGTCTCCGCACTCCGAGAACATCGGAAACGGAGACCCACCCTCAGGCACCGAATTCATTATAAATAAGCAGCGTCAGAGAGGCCGCTGAGAATTTTGCTTTGTTCAGCAGCCAGTGTTTTTGCCACAGCAACTTTGCAATTGACATGGGGCTGCCCGAGCTACCAGAATGATTGGAAGGACGCGGAGGGATAAGTGTATTGAACCCGATATCAATGAGTGTGAGGCGTACAATTCAACGAACTATACAATCAATCCAAGAAATGCTACGACATAGGAAGAACAGAATGACGGAGAAATGAAACGAATGTCTACGGAGGTTTCGAATTTGGGAGGAGGACGATGGTATGCGTATTTACACCAAGACAACCTAGACTACTTTCAGAGATTGTAGTGGGAGAAAATGATAGGTACATAAGTTAGGCCAAGGAAAGAAAATTAAAGTTTCGCTTTGACGCTTCGTATCGACACAAGAGGCTCTTTCTTGAGTTCTTCCTTTGCTCGGTCTCTGAGCTCTCGTCGGATGATCTTGCCCGCAGCGCTGAAGGATTTCGTGAGCATGGAAGCACGAGATATATTTAATATCTTCACATACCTCTTTGGAATGGCGTCAATGACCACAACACCTGACATGATAGAATGATGAGTTAAATGACATGGTGGGCCGTCGATCAAGGACACCGACCTCCCCGAAGGTACTTGTGGTTCGCAACCCGTTTCTGCATCCACCCCTTTACACCCTCAGCAAACTTCTTGGCTTCTTCGCCCTTCAATCCTTTCGCATGAACGATGTAAGCCCTGGATTTCGACATGTCAGTCCTATCAAATAACGAGAGAATGAATTACGGAATGCTTTACCTGGGAAGTTCCGTAGCATCAAGATCAGAATAAACCCCAATGACTGCGGCGTCAACGATCTCTGGATGTGTCAGAAGAACGCTCTCGAGTTCGGCAGGTGGGACTGTAATCAGAAGTCAGCTCCCGGGTGATGGGCCTGTCATTAAGACCAGCTAACCTTGGAAACCCTGTTCAATATCGCATCGTAGAGCGGGAAATCATGAGGACTCGTTTCATAGGCGAGTGGGGCAGAATAGATCGTACCTTGAACTTGATAAGTTCCTTCTGACGGTCTACGATATAGAAGAACCCTTCCGGGTCTCTTGTGGCCACGTCACCAGTCTTGAACCATCGGTCCTTTGTGAATGCGTTGGCATTCGCAGCTGGGTTGTTCAGATAACCCTGGATCGGCGAAAACCACAATAAGTCTCGAAGCGTCAAGGATTAACATGACCCCTAACCTTCATCACACTTGGTCCTCGCAGCCACAGCTCTCCGGGTTGACCCTCTTCGACATCGACCCCGTCTTCGCGAACGAGACGCGCCTCCAAATTAGGAAGGATACGACCAACACTACCAAGTTTCGATAGGTAGTGCTCCAAGTCGAGAACGTGCGAGGTTGGGGTGGTTTCTGTTAGGCCATAACCTATGCAACCGAACATGTTTAGATCCCGAGCAAGTGTATGGCATTGCGTTATCTGACCTTGGCTGATCACCACTGTCGCACCAACTGATTTGAGTTTGGCAACTGTAGCTTTTACGAGCGAACCGCTCAATGGTGCTGCTCCGGAAATCAAGAATCTCAGTGATTTCAGGTTATACTTGCTGAAAGCTGCATGAAGGAATTGGATTGATAAGAAATTAGGGAGTGACATTGATGAGATACCACAAACCTGGGTGATGGATAATGGCAAGACAAACTGGTGGTACGATCAAGGACTGTGTCACTTTGTACCTCTCGATTGCCTTGCAGAACTCGATGGGATCGAATTTAGGCATGATCACGACAGGAACGCCACGGAAAAAGGCAAACTGCATGAGCTTCACGGAGCCTGATTATCATACTCATTAGATACTCTCGCGGAACCACACCACATTTTGCTCACCATAAATATGGAAACATGGCACAAATCCAAGCAAGACGTCCTTGTCATGATAAGTGACAGGATAGAATGGATCAGCAATCGCGATGAGAGCAACCACGTTCCTATGAGTAGACTATGAAACGCGGTACCGTCAGAACCGGAGGCCGAGAAGATCTGCAACAATCTCACCTCGACGCCCTTCGGCTTCCCTGTCGTCCCCGAGGAATAACATAGAAGCACGGTCTCGTCCACCTGTTTCCCAGTGAACTTCTCTTCCTCTTCGAGGCTCCCCTTCCCAACGATATCGGTCATCTTGATGAAACCTTCAACCGACTTTTTATCATGAGGAACGTGCCAGTCGATCGCGATTATCCTCTTCTTGGCCTCGGCTGGGCTGTATCCCAGTAATTTCAACGTTTCAAGGACGACGGGGATTAACGTTGGCTCGACGTAGGCTATCTTGGCGCCACTGTCCAACCATTGGTGCTCGACTTCGCGAGCGGTGTAGGCGACGTTGGCTGGTGTGGCGCGGAGTCCAGCTGCGAAAATTCCATGTAGCATAACAGGCCACGCAATGCTATTGGGGCTGAAAATCATCACGGTGTCGCCCCGAGAGAGGGGTATGCCACTGAGTTTGCCATATTCATGACGGAGGCCCCATGCAGCTGAGAGTGCCAACTGTTTCAACTCCCCGCGAGTTATGGTGAAGCCTGAAGAAGGGTCGATGTATGCGGGATGAGTCGTAGGGTATTGGTTGAAACGAGTGACAAAGAGGTTGGTGAAGATAGATTCTTCAGCAATAGGTTGGTCGGGGACGTTAGACTTGTAGATTCTCATCGTTGAGGAGGTTATGGAGGACGATGGAGATTAACGAAAGCTTTGCTGGCAAGGGGGTGGGTAACAGTTGCGAATCCAATTCGCACATTGCGACCATTTATTCGATACATATCCGTTCGGGATCGGTCTCTGAGGGGGACAGTTTTTTCACGAATCAAATGAAGGATGATACCATAGACCATGGATGATGATAGCAGGTGGGAACATTCGCGGTTGCGAAAGTAGGCGCCAATTTTGATCCCTTTCCCATCAATCTTGATCACCGATTGTGATGAGCAGGGACAGTTACGGGATGAGGAGAGCTGGATGTGCAAAATTCCATGTGAACTTCACCTTCCAAGAAGACAGGTGCGTGGGTCTAGTTTTGGTAGACACAGACTTTATAGCTCAGACTTGCGATTGACCGCTCGGCAAACCCTGGATGGCGACGTTCCGTCCACGGCTAGGCCGACTGTTTGATGTCGTTGTTTACAGGACACTCTTTCCAGAAGATATTCTTAGCGCAATCGGAAGGTGCTCTGTAGAGCTTGACGGATATCATCAATACCCTCCCAGATGATAGGATGTTCTGGTAGTGCGTAGGCGCATTCTTGGGCTCAGCCTTGCCAAGGTGCCGCACTTATCCCCAGCATATCATCCATGAGTAACAAATGCTAGTCGCAATTCACAGCGAAACGCGTCAACCCTCTAAAATTTTGCACATGCTCGCCAATGTGCTTTCAGTGGGAATCGTATTAACACCCACGCCGTTACTTTCCCACCATTCGGCGAAGGGTTTCTCCCCCAAACTGATTGACCACTCACATTCTGAGTTGGCCCCATAGCCTACAACAAGGTCGAGGTGCAGTCCGTAAGAGATAGAATCCGTCTCATCTATCTCTGAATCTATCTCTGTTCTGCAGATCCATATGCACCCGGCGCCCCTGGCCCTGCCAGTGGGAGTGCCACCATCGAGGCTAGGC
The DNA here is from genome assembly GCA_027627245.1 of Meripilus lineatus. Lineage (NCBI taxonomy): Eukaryota > Fungi > Basidiomycota > Agaricomycetes > Polyporales > Meripilaceae > Meripilus > Meripilus lineatus. Next base: position 14,365 of record JANAWD010000171.1, on the reverse strand, counting down.
GCAGTCCGACAAACCAGTTGTAACCTGGGAGGAAAACTTACCTCTCCCTCGGTATCGCTCCCTTCGTTCCAACATGTGTACGGCTCCCCCGGGTTCGTCTCAACCGGGGAGCCTGCTGAAACATGCTTCCAAAGTTTTGTACAAATCGTTACCTAGTCGATAACGCGAGTGGAAGTTGCTTGCAAGCATCGGAGACGGCGAACTTGGAAACCGTACTCAACCAGTTTCGGTGCGCTGTGATTTTCATGACCGGGACGCATACCAACATTACCGAATGACAAGGCTTGACTGTCAATGCTCGACAAATCAAGCTCTTCCCCGTCATTTCGATCGCTGATTCTGCGGTGAAAATTTAGTCGGGTCTAATTCTTGAACCAATTGGCTTCTTCATAACTATTGCACCATGGGGCATCCCCACCCCCCGAAGGTCTGGAATTCGCAGTTGGAGAAGGGAAGCCAAAGTTGGTTGAACCCTCGGAGTCTCGTTACGAAGATAAGAACGAGGACATCCTGACAACGCTCGGATTTTTACTGTGGAGACATACTAATTATCACTCGCTACGTACTAATGTCCGTATTGGGTCGTACATGCAGCCTCACCGTCTGTATATTCAACGCTCTCATATCTTCCATCTAGTATAAAGTTCTGGTATGTCCCTAATCGCACATTCAACGCCTACAGCGCGACATTCGGACTGGACGTTGCCCAACCAACCATCCAAGCATATTCTTTGCTCAAGATCGTCGACCGCAAGAAAGAGTGTCACCTTCTCAAAGGTGCCGAAATCGCGTTTGGCTAAGCGTATCTTCTGCAGGAGTTCAATGAGTGCTGTGGGTTCTCTGGCTCCCAAGTCCGAGGGATACAGTAGACGGAGATCCAATGATCTCATCTTGGGAGGAAATCGGACATCAAGGAACCCATGCTCTTGACAATAATCCATGGACAATCCTAGGCGTTCAAGGTTCCCTATCTGACATCGCTTGTAATAGGGAGCCCAAGTCTGAATCATGTTCAGTGCGTGAGCACCATGGAGGTCGAGCTCCTCGATTTGGCCTAGAGAAGTGCCATCCGCGGAGTTCGCAAGGTAGAAGTTGTGAAGCTTCATTCTACGCAGAGCGGGAAGATTATTTGATTGGATGTCGAAGCGAAGGTATGCAGACTTGGGTACGGACTTCTCGTTGGTGATAGTGAGTGACGATAGATGAGGAAGGAATGGTAAGCCGGGATTACCACCCTCCACGAACCGAACGTTGATCAACTCTAGAGATTCGAGGTTGGGTAACGGCGAATGCATGGGCGGCGTGGGAGTCGTGAACAATGGCGAGATGGGTACGTCACACCCTTTGATGCAAAGATGGCGAATATGGGACGCAGGAGATTCTCGGTGGAGGAATAGCTCTACTATCACGGACTCCAATTTAGTGTCGAATCTGTTCCTGCCTTTGAAGAACATGAGTCTCCTTAGCTGTGTGCACATGCGAAGGGCTTGAGATAACTCTTTTGTGAGCCGTGGCAGGCGCCAGTCGCGCAGAGTGCCTCCAAATAATCTCGACCTCGTGGTATTGGTGTTATTGTGGGGTTTGACAGCGTGAGGTAGGTAGACTTCCTGTACCAGATCGCACAAGGTGGGGTTGTCACGAAATGTCCTCGATAGCAAATGTATGGAAGTTGGAGTAGCGAGGAATAGTGCGCGATAGAGAAGTCGGGTTCCTGCTTGGTTCCATGACCTGCACACCTGAATCGCATTCAGCAGGTTTACGAGGTGGCGAGCAACGTAGCTCTGAGGAGACTCTGATGTGTCTGAGGCCAGATCCTCCATGAAGATGGCATATTGCCAAGTGCAAGTCTCTCTACGGTACTCTCGAAGAAACATAGACACCGTGACTTGCGTCAAGGGTCGAAGCAATTCTATGAGGATTTCATCTGGAGCAATCTGCGCAAGAGAGAATTCGCAAGAGGCCGACGAGGCCTGCTCTGACGTGCGTCCGAACTTCTTGAAGGGAGAAATCTTGCGTAGCATCATCGTCAAGCTTCGATGGATTGGATTGAGGTTTGGTGTCGTGGAAGGACAGGAAAAGATGACGAGCCGTGGCAAGATCACCACCACCATCTAGTCACTGGGTCAGCAAATTCATTTGCTTCTCAGGATCACGCACCCTTTGCCAACTTGATGCTTGATCAATGTGTTTCTCTCATACCGCTCAGGTATCAAATCCCAAATGTTGCCTGTCTGGTGTGTTGTGTGCAGGTTGATACTCGTGTAAAGTGGGACAATCGCAATGGCCGATTTCGTAGGACATTTCAGAAATACAAGATACTGAGATGTAGCATCGGAACACTGGCCTGAGAACCATATGTACATGTAGCTCAAAGCAAAGAAAGGAACACAGCTGCCGTTCGCTCATTCCAAGATAAGTACATTCCTTGCAACAAATCGCATCTCCATGGGAGGATTTGTTTTCGCAGTTGGCCGGTACCTCATAAGTTAGCCTGGATATGATCCCTTTAAAATCCGAGTACATTGCTGTCGAGGAGCAGGGTAAGAACAGTATAGTCAGTATGTCAGACATTGAACACACAGATTGGGGAATACTGACTGAAAGTAGCGCATTGACCCCTCGGGGTCATCAAGCTGGTATGCGAGAGGGATATTAACCCAACTATCCTTGGAATTCTTGAGATGGCAACGAACACCCTTTGCTTCGCAGCACCCCTTGATAGCATTCATAGCCTCATTGAAAGTCGTCAAATCCTCGGTTCCATGCGAAACACAATAGATATTTAACACTCTGAGTGCTTCGCAGTTCTCAGTGGCGATCATGAAACGGGCGTGGAAATCGTGAAGGATTTGGGGATCGGGGGCTTCAATGGGGATGAACGGAAAATAAACGATGAGATCCAACCTCTCAAGGTATCTCGGAAATTTGAGAAATATGGCGGGGTCAGCATCGTCGCCTGCTGGATCGATCCTGATATGCTTGATGTAATCCAGATGAGAGGGTTTGTTCTCATCGCGGAGGAATGCGAGGGCGTCGTCTCCAGAGAGATCAAGGCGTTTCAAACCCTCCAGGCATGCCTGGTCCACCGTGACAGTGGTCCCGACGCTGAGAAGTCTGAGCTCCTCGAGAGACGGGAAGTCGGTCGAGAGGATTTCGAGGCGGCGAGTATCAACGGGTACATCGCGGAAGGATAAGTTGCAGAACGTCAGGTAACGTAGGCGGGGGAAGTGGGGGAATTCGGGATTTTTATGGAAGTTAAGGCCGTGGATGAAGAGGGATTCCAGCGCTGGGAACGACATACCCGAGGATAAGAATTTATCTGGGAATCGTATGTCACTGAGTCCCAAGTGGGTCGAAATGGCCAACTGGCGGAGGTGAGTTTCGAGTGAAGCGTTGGATAGAAATTTCTCGTTCCATTCGAAGGAGTGACCAGATTGGTTATATCCCGAGGACAGGCTCACGCCCATGATAGAGGGACACCGCTGTAAGACATTCGTCAACTCCTCTGCCAACTGAGCGGAAGTTTGAGCACCCCGTCTCCGTTGAAGCCAGCTACTATCGAGCTTGTAGCATTGACAACAAACGATTTCCTGGACGAGTTTTCCAAGTGAAGGGTTCTTGATGAGGGTTTTCGTAAGAGTCCGGATCCGTGCAGGGGATATCAAGTAAATTGTTCGATATAGTAGTGTCGTCCCTGCATTACTCCACGATTTGCAAACTAGAATTGAGTTCAATAGGCCCCCATAATATTTCCGAGTTGAATATTCTGGAAGTTCTAGTACAGGAGTGAGCCAAAAAGTGCGTGTGGACCAAGAATCCCAAACGTAAATATCATAAGCAAGGAGACAGAGACATTTGACGAGAATCTCGTAGGGCAATCGTTGGGCAATCGCCGCTGTACGCAAGTTCGCGTCGATGTCGTCATGATTATTTTCCTTTCGAGGGGCGATCCTGGAACGAAATGCCTGAAGGAAAGAAGCTCTCGGCAGTACAAACTTCTTTCCTACTCCTGGCATGGAAAAGGGGGAGCTGAGTCAACGACGACACAGAATTCTATGTGATGTTGGTATTTTGAGCCAGAGACCGTACTGGTTGCAATTGGAAGAGTCTGAGAGCCCGAGTACTGAGCGTGGGACGACTTTGGATACTCCTAGGGCGGCTAGTACGGGATTTGTCTAGAACATTCAAGTTTGCCATCACATTCGCCCAAATGCAACTCGAGCGTAGAAAATCAAAAAGTTCGGCCATCGATAACTCAGTTGGCTCGCAGGACCGAGCACGACCGACATTGCGACGATAGGCATAGGGATAGGGCCATCGAGGCAGAAAGAGATCCCGCAATTTCAGGAGTGACTCTTGTCTCATATCCTCATGACGAGTCAACCTGGGTTAAAATAAGCCAGTTTTCTTGACAAGCAGCATATGAGATTTTGTCCGTGACTGTCAATGCTGCTCAGGAGGTAGCCTCGATAGAAGGCTGGGAGATTCGTAGTCTTGTGCGCCAACTTGAATGGTGCACATCGAACGAAAACACTTTTGAGATGAGGCTAGGTACTAGCTATATATATACAACGAAAACAGGTAGCGTCGCCACGACTGCAATAGCAGGTATACATAGCACGATCTCAAATATCACCCTGAACATAATGCACGTCCGAAAACCGACGCCTTCAAAAGCATGCCATTATATCTCAGCAGTTGAATGACAATCCTTCAATACAGTTGAATCGTTTTTCTAGGAAATGGAACGACAGCTCAGTTGGAACGTCGGATAGAGTGGGTAAGAGCTCAGAAATACTGACTGATAGTAGCGATTTATTCCACCCATATCTTTGAGATAAGATTCAATCGGAACACCTGTTGGCTCCTGGGAGAGGTAGAAATCAAACCGAATTCTCCTCGCCTCACAGGTTCCTTTGATCACATCGACGACCTCGTCGAGAGATGATGGGTCCCTCTTTCCATTCTCCAAAATACATAGAATGTTCAGCTCCTTGAGCATCCGGTATCCGCCGGTGTCTGATTCATCCGAGAGAAGATGGAGGAACTCGTGAAAAACTTTGGGATTTGGCCGGGGTTTATTGAAGGGGTATCTCCCTTTGAAAGGAATGATGAGGTCCAATCTCTCGAGATATTTGGGGTATCTGAGAAAGGACGGGGCGTTCACATTCCTCTTGGGGTCAATCCTAAGATACCTGATAGAATCCAAGCAGGTTGCATTGAACATGAATGAAAGTCCCTCGCGGCCAGCCAGGTGGAGTCGCGTTAAGTTGCTGAGGCATTTCTTGTCTGCCTCGACTCGGATACCAACGTCAATCAGCCCAATCTGCTCCAGGGAAGGAAACTGTGTTGACACGATACTGAGTGGGCGAATGGAAGTGGGCGAATTAAGGAAAGATATGTCGCAGAGTGTCAGGGAGCGAAGACGAGGGAAATCGGGTAACGTGAGTTCGTGTTGAAATTTCATGCGATAGAGTAAGAGGGATTCGAGAGTCGGAAACAACATATCGCGGGTCAATAATCCGTTCGGGGTAGGGAGATCTTCGTCAAGGGAGTACGGTCTATTCCCAGTGGATACTGTCAGATGACGTAGGTGATTTCCGAGGTTTATTTTCGACAGGAAGTGTTCGTCCCATACGAAAAAAGGGTGAGCCTCGTAGTACCCAGACATGAAAGTCAACCTCATGACAGGGGAACACCATTTCAATATGTTGGATACCTCCTCTGTGAGTTGGACGGAATTTTTGGCGCCACGTCTCCTTCGGTTCCAACCCTTGTCGAGTGGATAGCATTGGCAACAGACGATTTCCTGAACGAGTTTACCAAAGGAAGGGTATCTGCTGATAGTTTTGTGTAGAAGTCGGATCCTCTGTGGGGAAGTTAAGAAGATTGTCCGATACAGGACCGCTGCACCCGGACCACTCCATGATTTGCAAACCAGGATTGCGTTCAGAAGGCTCCTGTAATATCTCCCTGGGGAAAGTGTGGGAAATTCTTCTGCTTGAGCGATCCAAAAAGTACCCGTGTTCCACGAGTCCCAAGGATATTTCTCCAACGCCAGAGGAGAGAGGCATTTAGCAAGGATTTCTCCAGGCAGCCGCTGGGCAACGACTGGCTCGATGTCGTTGCCGTTGGAGGCGCGACCGCGGCTCCTTTGCGAAGAAAACCTCAGAGTCAATGCTTTGAGAATATCAGGGCTTTGAGGCATGAGCTTTTGAATGGTTGGCAAAACTTGAATACGTGGCGATAGTATGCGCGAGGGAAGAGACGGAAAAGTGCCTCAGTGTGAAGCAGCCTTGGAGGAGACTAGGGCTAGACTCATTGCCGTCCGAGGCGACGCCAACACAACATCATCAAGTTGAACTTTAGTCAGTCGCATTCGGCTTCATCCAAAAACAAGCTCAGACGCACACAACCAGGAACCCCAATACGATAGCTGAATCACATTGTTGAACCGAAGACGATCATGAAACTGGGTATCCCGACGAAAAGAAGGACATCGGAAACAAGATGAGAAGAGATGAGGTAAACGGTATCGTCAGAATTACTGACAAAAGTCACGTCATGATGACACCGAAAGGTATACATAAAATCATTCTTTTGAGTTCTCGAGCCAATTGTGCGCACCGCACGACCACAACTGGACCCTGAAACGGAATGCACTTTATGATGTTACTTGAACGCGACCCCTTCATAATGCACCCATAGTTCTGGAGAAAGGGAACAGAATGATAGATCAGCCCGAGCGTCGGAAGAGGTTCGACTTGGGAAAGTACTGACTCATAATACCGACGCGACTTGGATATACTTTCCAATCCAAGGAAAGCTGCCCATCCGTCGTCAGGTTCCTCGACAAACTCGACAGAAAGCTCGATCCCCCTCGTTGCGCTTGTTTCCTCGAGGGTAGCTAGGACCTCACGGAGAGGTGACAGATCCCCCACTTCTTTCGCCGTATAATGAATGTTCAACTCCTTGAGCATCTGGTATCCGCCAGTTTGGAGGAGAATATCGCGGAATATTTGAGGACTAGGAGGTTCGATGGGGAGATCCATCCATTGGAAAGAAAAGACTAGGTCTAGTCTCTCAATGTTTTCGGGGTAGTCGATGAAGACGGGAGCTTCCAAATCCTTCGCTGGGTCAATCCTGAGATATTTGACAGAACCCATCAGGGCTGAACTCGTCTGATTGGTGAAGGATGTGAGTGCACCCAGTCCGGAAAGGTGAAGACGCTTCAGGTTCTTGAGACATTGCTCGTCCGTCTCGATACGAATCCCAACGTCGATTGCTTTGAGCTCCTCCAGACGTGGAAATTTCGCCGACGGGATGTTGATTGAAGGAACGAAAGCGAATGCATGGCGGAAGGATAAATCACAAAGCGTCATGGTGCGAAGGCTGGGGAAATTGGGAAATATGAGTTCGTGGTAGAACTCAATGCGAAATAGAATGAGCGATTCGAGGGCCGGAAAAGACATTTCTGGGGAGAGTAACCCGGTCGCGACCTGGAGACCCTCCAATTGGTGTCTTGGGCGACTTCCAGTGGAAATGGTGAGATGACGCAGGTGACTTCCGATGGGTACTTGGGACAAGAAGCGTTCTCCCCACACGAAAGAAGGATGAGAATGGTAGTATCCCGACATCAGGGTGAAGCCTGCAACAGGGAAACACCATCTCAATATGTCTGACAACTCGCTTGTGAGTTGGGCGGAAGTTTGGATGCCACGTCTCCTTTGGCTCCAGGTCCGATCGAGTGGGAAGCATTGATAAGAGAAGATCTCTTGAACGAGTTTACCGAATGAAGGGGTGGCAGCGAGGGTTTTGTGGAGAAGTCGAACCCGTTGTGGGGAGGTCAGAAAGATCGTTCGATAGAGGACTGATGCGCCTGGTCCACTCCACGACTTGCAAACCAGAGTTGCGTTCACCAGGCTCTTGTAGTGCGCACATGGATAAAACATCGGGACTTCTCCCGCAACACGGAACCAGCTGCGATCCCTGTCCGAAGAAATCCAAGGGTACCCCTCTGAGGTAAGGGACTCGAGGCACTTGATGATAACTTCGTTAGGCAAGTGTTGGGCGATTCCTGGCTCCACTTCGAGGTCGCTCAATCTTGGTCTGCGACTGTTTCGAGAGGTTGACCTCAGGTTAAGCCACGTTAGGGCCTGTAAGAGATAAGAGTCGTGCGACATGAGGTTCTGCAAGGTTCCGGTGCAGGGAATGGTGGTTCTGTCACAGCTTGAGTGGACCGCAAAAATTCACTCATGGTGTTGGTGCCCATCGCTTGCATGCGGACGTGCACATTACTCACGGTGTCGGTAGCGGTACTTGAGCGGTACAATTGTGTTCTCGAGCTGGACGCGAAGTTCGGCTGCGGGCCTCGACACTGCAATCCTTCTCTCAGAAAATGATGATATCAAAAAGTCAAAAAATGGTGGATTATACTGTACTTGACGAACTGGGAACGAAATACAATGCGACGACAAAGACCACATCTAGGATAGAACTCTACACACTCATTATACTGATAAGAAGAGAAAGCAAGAAGACGACCCTCACCAGCTCCCCCAACTAACTATCTTTACCCTCCTGATTGCCTTCACCACCCTCCTTCCACGTCTTCCACATCTTACGGCAGACGTTCCGAGCGAGACGAACGGTTCATTGGTGCCAGCTTTCTCCCATACTCGCTGGGCGAACTTGAGCTGCGAACCAGAATTGATGCTCTCACTGGTCAAGCTGAGAACCTTTCCCGCTGGCGCAAGCAAATTTCGTATGGGAGTAGTGAGTGGAGGAAGAGGAGGTGGGATTGGGAGTAGCAATGCTTGTGACCTGTGGATAGAACGTTGAATGACAAACGAGATGCGACAAGAGGTGGAAAAACTCACGAGGCGTCTGGAAACGGAGGGCTCACCACTGAAGGAGCCTCGTGCACATGATCTAACGTAGCAGAGACGCTTGAGCTCTTTGGTTCAGCGTCTTGCTTCTTCTCGACGTCATGTTCCGTCACCAGATCAGAGACGGACACGGACGTCTTCTGCATCTCCCTCTTTTCGTTATCCGCCCACTCCTGGTTAGCTTTCTCCTTGTATCTCTGCCATTCTGCTTGCCGCTCAAGATCGCACATCATGAGGTCGATCTTTTCCTGAGCACCCCAACGACTCTTGCTGGTCCAAATGTACCAGCCCTCCTTCCAATGGCGAACTTCCTCCGGGTGCTTGGTACCAGCGACAGAGGCCCAAGTACTATTCTCTTCACTCTCTTCGGACGCACCCGTAGTGTGTGAAGACCCTGCGAGTGTGCCGAAAAGACCAGGAAGATTTTGGCCCTCAGGAGGCAGAGGAAACTTGGCCTCAGCCGCGCTATCCTCTGATGCTTGGGATCCATGGTGAACTTGTTGGTTTGTCTCGTGGAAGTCAAGCGTGCGTCGAACCTCGTGTTGGAACACCCGCCGGATGCAGAACGTTCGACACCATGGTTCAGATTGTTCAATACGTCCTCTGATCGACTGTGAGCAATATGTAAAGCATCGTTCGTCGACCTGAGGTGAAAATCGACCTTCGTAGAAGATGATATTAGGAGATGTCAAGACTCGCTGAATGGGTCCATACCTTTGGGTGGTCTGAGGATCTTAATGGATGGTAGGCGAGACCAGTACAGTGGTGATTGTGGTTGCTGGGACCCTGATGGTCCAGCTGATGATTCTTGCGTTGAATTTGGTGCCATGTTGTGCTGAGAATGAACGAGAGAAAGAGAAAGAAGGAGTGGCAAATACTAAGTCGAGGGAGAGATGGATGGAATTACCGCGCCACCTCCGCTTCCGTAAGTCAGACGCGTCCGAGCCCGGCCATCCGGCATTTCCCGTCGGACTCTTAAATAAATCTCATTTATAAACGTTCCCGAGATCAAGCAGATTTTTTCTTCAACCTCGACGCCAACAGAAGAATCGCTATCGCAGCTCACGCACAGAGAGCTTCTTGCTCTCTCTTTTCAGCTGTGGGGAAAGTCCCCGGAGATGCGGAGGCATGTCTCGTTCCACCCTGGAAAGCAACTACCTCTAAGCTCGGTAGGAAGGAACGGCGACGACCTAGTTGTCCTGATGTGTCTTCAATCTCTCGAAGCGCATCTTCTCTTGGTCACCTCTGCAGCTGATTGTGTGGACACTACATTCGATGAAGGCACTGGGATACGAAGATATGAGTATCCTTCTTGCTCGGATGTTTTGTCTGTGCATCGGCTATCGTTGCTCATAGACACAGTTATGCGATTGCGTGCAACCTCTCGGGTGCACGTTAACACAATGGGGCTTACTCGCTGCTGGCGTCAACTCTATTTTTTTCACCCTGCCATGCAGTTCGCTGCTTTCACGTACTATTTGGTACCCAAGAACAACCGAGACTGTGAGTTCTATTCATATAATCCTTCCCCGTGATGCTCGAATTTCTTCAAGGAGTATCCATCTCTACGAGTTTGGGCGTGCTTCAGACTTTTGACACTACTGATGGGATATTTTTCATTCTAAATCCAACGAATGCTAACTATTTTTCTAGGCTATAATTTACAACGCTCAACAAGATCTCCTGTGAGCCTGGGTCGATATTGTTACATTCAGTGAGCGTCGTTTTCCCATCATCAAGCCTTCAAGACTGTCGATCTCGTATTGTACACTAGACCAATATATGCGATGTGGAATTTTCTTGTGTGTCGCTCCTTACAACTTTGCATGAACAAGAGATTCCGCGAGCTCTTTCTTTGCTATTACTTGAAGCTCTCGTCGAAGGATCTTCCCCGCGGCACTTTGAATCAAGTCCACGAATTTAACGTCCCGAAGTTCCTTGATAACGCTGTACTCACCTCTTCGGAATAGCGTCAATAACCGATACGCCTCCCCGCAAGTACTTGTAATTTGCGACTCTACTCTTGATCCACTCCTGAACCTCTTGGCCAAACTCGTGCATGTTAATTGACTTTCGTCCCTTCACGTGGACAACATATGCCCTTTGAATGATTATAGATCACATCTAAGCCCGACATGTCTCATCAGAGGATATGGCTTTACCTCGGTAGCTCTGTCGCCTGTTCTTCGGAGTGAATGCCTATAACGGCTACATCGGCGATGTCAGGGTGTTGTAAGAGAACACCTTCCAACTCCGCTGGGGGAACTGTTTGAGACGTTAGCTCAAGGTTGTGTCAAAACTGATTTTGGTAATACCTTGGAAACCCTTGAGTCGCGATATGTAGACAATCAGCACACAAGCTTTGTTCCAGTCCGGCAGTAACGTGCACAAACCTTATATTTGATCAACTCCTTGACCCGATCCACAATGTAGTAATACCCTTCCTTATCAATGACGGCGACATCGCCTGTCTTGTACCACCCATCTTCGGTGAGGGCCTTCTTCGTTGCGACAGAATTGTTGAAATAGCCCTAAATCAAGTCAGGATTTCAGAGCAACCTCTAGGATCGTGTGACAACGGTGACAGACCTTCATCACAATGGGCCCACGAACCCATATCTCCCCCGGTTGACCCACCTCAACATCATCCCCATTTTCTCCGACCAGTCTTGCCTCAAGGTTCGGGAGTAGACGACCTACCGAACCTGACTTGGTAATATGGTTTGTACCGACGCAATCCATGAGGTGAGAAGCTGGGGAGGTTTCCGTGGACCCATAACCTAGTTCAGTCGATTCAAGCTGGTGATCAGACTTGGTAACACAGGATCAATGAAGAGTAGGAGTGGAACCTTGTATGATGTACGGACGAGAACCAAGCGGTTCCAGCCTTGCTTTCACAGCGTCAGAGAGAGATTTGCTGAGCGGTGCAGCGCCCGAAGTCAGATACCGAAGGGTCTTCATCGAGTATTTCTCCGTCGCTAACAATATGTCAACAATGTCAGAACAGGCGTTAAGTTGTGGAAATGGCCGAGAACTGCTTACCGGGATGTCGGGCAATAGCCAAGTGGATCGGGGGAACAGCAAAGAAAATGGTAATCCCGTATTTTTCGATATATTTGCATGATTCGACAGGGTCGTATCTTGCCATGATGACAATTGGGATGCCGACAAAGAATGGATACATGATCAAATTTACAGCACCTAATTGATGAGTGAAGCTCAGCGCGCAGTTTGGTTGGCATGTATCGGAGTATGAGACAATGTAGGACGTACCATACACGTGGTAAAACGGGAGTACCGCGAGAAGAGAATCGCTGGGTAGAGCAGGCACAATAGCGGCTTGAGACACTTGTAGAACCGACGTCAAATTGCAGTGCGTCGTCTTGGAGTGAATACATATATCTCAGAACACCTCTAAAATGTAACGACGTGAAGCACGACATACCTCTACTCCTTTTGGGTTCCCGGTGGTGCCAGAAGAGTAGCACATTAGTGCCGTCTCATGGGATTGTTTCCCGGGAAACAGCTCCTCTCGAGATAAACGCCCTCGTCCGAGGATGTCATCGAGGTATATGAAATCAGGGTACACGCGTTCCTTGACACCCCAATCTGCCACGACAACACGTTTTCTGACCTCGACAGAATCATACCCAAGGCTCTTAAACATCTCGAGGACGACAGGCATAACACTGGAATGGGCAAACACCAACTCGGCAGTACTGTCCTTCCATTGGTGTTCAACTTCTCTCGCCGTGTAGGCAGAATTTGTCAATGCTGGCTTGACACCGGCGGCAAGGCAGCCGAGCATGATGACAGGCCATATGAGGGTGTTAGGGCTGAACAACATGATAATTGAGCCCCTCGAGAGAGGTATGCCGCCCAATCGGGATATCCCCTCTCGAAGGCCCCATCCCACCTCGAGTGCCAGAGACTTGAATTGACCCCGGGTGATGCACTGCCCTGTAGGAGCATCAATATAAGCGGGCGATGACGGTGGAAACTTGAGAAAATTTGTTTCGAAGAGGAAGGTGACCACGGATTCTTCGTAGATATGAATAGGTGGATATGGGGAGGTATAGATCTTCATCTTGGTTGCGGAAGGCGGTGGTACGATGCAGTGGTTTGTGGCAGTGGTTTAAGAGAGAAAAACAAGCAGGATATAAAGAGGGTGAACCGTACCGACACGCATACTTCCCGTAGGCACCCTCTCTCTTCTATTGCAATGCGCGCAAGGCACACGAGGATCAAAGTTCTATGTTGAGATCCAATTTGAGCACCTGGAATGAACGTGGTGCCTCTTTTGGCTGACCGAGATCAAACCTGGATCTCATGACAAGGTCATTTTTCTCACATCTTGAACGGTTATTGGAAAAGAGGTCCCGAGGGAATCTGAACGTCGGTGTTGAATATAGTCCGACGGACGATGGCAACTGCTAAGCCCCTCGCGCCTGATAACATACGCTTTGTTAGCGTATCAGAAACCTTGACCAGAAAAAAGATCTGGCAGTGGGTGAAACGCCACCTCTGGAGCCCCCCAGTGGAATGCTTCTGCTCGAATTACAGTATACGATGGTAGATTCTTCGGGCGTTTTGCGGCCTGGAACCGAACTGCAGATCAGCGTGTGGCAATCTTATCTCCCGATCAATGATGCCATACTAGGATGTACGTATGGTGGAAGTACTCAACACGAATAATATGACATAGCCCTTGAAGAACCATTCGACTTATTGTGTCCGAGCTTTGTAACCCTCCTTGTCCATCTTTGCTGGACAAAACCAACGATGGCCCAACAGCGTGACAAGTCAGAAGGAGTGATGCATATCACCTCTTTGTGGAAGTAATCAAGATGTGGAAATGCCTCAAACTCACGGGCGTTCCACACTTCGGTGTTTCTGCGAAACAAAGTTTTCGGTGTTGTAACGGAAGTGAGAACAGCTCGGGGACCAGGGGCCGCACCGTGTCTCAGGTCGACAACACCCGGATTTTCGAAGCCACATCATCCATCTATTGCTCCGGCGGATGCGAAATAGGGAGTCGAATGGCCCATCGATGGCCGCGGACTACTTTCATTGACAAGTCACCGCACACCGCGGCAGGGTCGTGGTCATTGACGATGCATACGGCCCGGTATATTGACAGAAGACGCTGAAGTGATAGACAAAGAGCGTTCCTGAAACCATGCCTTCACTCCCTGGGAAGAGATTAGTGCCAAGAGTATCGAATGAATGGGTAATTCACTGTACCTATACAACAATGCAAGTCACGCCCCGAAGAAGGAATTGAAAGATGTTCGTGCACCAGCTAGCTCTTAACTGAAGGGAAGCTCAACTTGTAGACAACAGCCAAATCTTGAGGGCATCCGCACGACGTTGTTGGTGGAAAGCAGTAACATCTAATCGCGTCCTATGTCCCGATATCACAGATTGTGATGTGTATGCGTCGTAAGGAAGGTTCCGAGGCAAAATGGAACCAATTA